>JAVQIZ010176277.1:0-16325 GCA_036023535.2 Galaxias brevipinnis | reverse complement strand
GTGTGTGTATGCTGTAACCTGGGGGAGAAGGGGGATATGAGCTGCCTGTCCTTGGCCCAGGTGATGGTGGGAGGAGGGACACTCTGGACTTCACAGGGCAAGGTGATGTCATGGCCCTCGATGACAGACATGTCCAGAGTCACGTTATCCCCTCCACTGGACCTGGGGCGCACTGGAAACACACACACACACACACACACACAGAGAGACTAGATTGTACATACTCTAAGCAAAGCACCATAATAAAAGACACCAAGCTCTGTTGGGACCACCAACGTATAGAACAACTCTACGTGTTCATTAAACAGCATGGAGAGCCTCTCTCTGGGCCTTACCATAGACTGTGAGCTGGACCTTCCTGTGGCTGTAGCCCGCAGCGTTGTTGGCGGTGCAGAGGAACTCCCCCGTGTCATCCCCCGAGGGCGAGGCCAGGAGCAGGCTGCCGTCTTCACCCAACGAGAAGGATGGACCACCCAGGCTCAACAGTTCCCCATTCTTCAGAGGGTGTGAGTCACCGGGGGGCAAAGGTCAAGGGTCAGCGAGTTCATTTCATTAGCTGAACACTCGGTGAGGTGTGAAGTGGACGGGGTGAGTGTGTGGGTTAGGTGTGTAGGCACTTAAGTAGGATAACATAACCCTAACGCCCAAAAAAATGTAATCTAAATACAAAACTGTACTTTGACCACAAGTACAAAACATACAATTCTTGAATCACCGATATCACCTGATTAGATGATGACAAAGTCAAAGTATAGTTTTTTGTATGTAGAATACTGAGGAGATCCGACAGAACTACAGTGAGCGAACAGCTGGTGCAACAGGTTCTGGCTTCATACGTCTCCACAGCCCCCTTTACTTTAACAGCAACACTTTAACAAGTCAGAGAACCCATGGCGAGAAAACAGAGAGAGAGGGAGAGAGAGCTAGAGAGAGAGCAAGAGAGAGAGCGAGAGAGAAAGAGACATATACAGAGAGGCTTATACAAATTACCGCTGTATAAATGCACAGCAACCACGCATGCCTGTGTGGTTGTGTTTTTATGTGAACAGGCAGTGGTTGTTCTGAATGGGAACTGTCGATGCCAAAAGTATTTATTCCGAACCGAACATTCTCTCTCTCTCTCTCTCTCTCTCTCTCTCTCTCTCTCTCTCTCGCCCCCTTTATCTGCCGAAACATTTAGACAACAGATCCGGAATAGACAACAAATCCACACCACATGTGAACACATACGTAAGCGAGCGTGTCCGGTGCAGACACAGTGCATGAGCTCACTAATAGAAAATAGCTGTCTCCTGCTCTCACGTCATCGCCTTGCCCCACACGAACACTCTTAGTATTTATATAAAGATGGTCGGAGGAGCACAACATGGTTAAGAATCTTGTGCAGGGACTGGTTGCTTTGCCAGTGGAAAATATAAGAAACATATCAGAATCCGCATGCCATTCCTTCTCTTTGCTGCGCCAGGCACTCAAAACATCGATCTTCAACGTCTTTGTATTACAATTCCTTTTTACATCAAAATAATCTAGACTTGAAATATGTCCAGTGAAAGAGAAAGAAACGGAATACATGACGTTGACACACCTTGGCCCAGGTTATCACTGGTGTGGGCACTCCACTGGCACGGCAGGGCAGGGAGATGGGGGTGCCCTCGATGGTGCTGAACACCTGGGGGCCATGCTTGATGGTGGGCACCACTAGATAGGAGACAAGAAAGATGAAAGCAAGGTTAGGCTTCTAGGAACGAAATGAATAGACACATACAGCACATACATTAAGTAGAAACACAAGTATGTATCAACAGAACAATGTACAACCACATTGTCCCTGGCTTTTTTTTTGGGCCGTTGAGGTAAGAAGGAGTGTAGGAAGGAAGACTTTTTACATATTAAAGAGTACAGTGTGGTTCCAAGCCGAACAGCATGTCAAGCTAGATTAGCTTTAAATTCTGTCTTTTAATGTTTTCACAAAACCTGATAAGATTCATCACTTTTCTTTGTCTGTGTAAGTGCATGCCTATGCCTGAATCTCTCCTGGTATGAATGTTTGTCTGTGTGTGTGCTTGTTCTGCTGCAGCGTCAGTGAGGCTGAAAGTCACTTTGATTGCTGACATTGCTCTCCTTCATCGCTCCCTTGCTCCCACTCTTCCTCTGTCCCAGTCTATCTGTTTTATCAATAAAGCCCTGGCCTGTATCTGTGGAAGATATTAGCCTGGAAATGTTTGGAGGGTATCGTGAACAAACCAAAACAGTTTGACTGTTGTTTCAGTTATAGTACGTAAGGATTAGCTTAAAAAACAGAAATTGTAACAAATGTGGTGTGCAGTACAATATAATGCTGATTCTACAATAAACTGAACACAATATGAAGCCTTAAACATTGCTGGTGTAGTTTTCCAGAATGTTTATGCGCACGCATTAGCTCTTGTTAAAGCATTTCAACTCCGTTGGTACTGCCATTCTGTCCTAAGAGACACCTTATAAAAGTGATCGACTTACACAGGACTGTACATCCATATAGGGATGACCTAATGCCAGCCATTTTAATGGCTTTCATTAAATGACAAATGACTGATTTTCACTGAAGAAGGATCTGAGAATTGGCTCTAATAAAAAGAAACGAGAAATGAGAAATGTTTTTCCTCTTCCAGTTCCAAACTGTACCAACATACACAGCTGGTCCTAGTTTTGATGAAAACTCAAGACAATCTTATTCATGAAGTAAGAACATTCCATGGAGCAAAAAAAAAAGATGGAGTGAGGTGGAGGGGAAAGGGGTATGTAGAGAAAGGTAGAGAGAGAGAGAGAGAGAGAGAGAGAGAGGGAGAGAGAGAGAGAGAGAGAGAAAATAAAGGCCATTGTGTGAGATTTGAAGAAAGTTAAAAATACTATGGACCGACTCCAACACAGCCCTTCAATGATTCTGGCATGGTCTAGTCTTCTTTATCAATAGAATTTATGAGAAATCAAAACAGCACATTATTTCAAACAGCCCAGTGTTTGGCACAGCGATGTAAGGCTACCATAAATACTATCCACACTCATATGCTCCACACTCACTTTGCTCCACCTTCCTCGGGCTCGGGGGGTCTGTCTTACCGTGGATGTTGAGGGTGGTGGTCCGGTTGCTCGCCCCCACCACGTTCTCCGCCAGGCAGGTGTAGTCCCCTCCGTCCTCCAGTCGAACCCGCTCCATGTGGAGGCTGCCGTCGCGCCGTATGGTCACATATTCGTCTGAGGTTAGCTGGCGGATTAGCACACAAACACTTACGGTCCAATTATATATGTAGGATACAAAAGTGGATACTGTGTATGAGGGATAGAGGGTTCAAACCAGAGAAAATCGTGGAAAGTTATAACTGAGATATATTTCTGCTGATTAAGCACTTATATGTCTTTTTTTGATGCCGGCTTCTCACTACTTGAGCATGTGTGTGTGTGTGTGTGTGTGTGTGAGTTCTGAATGGTGTGTTTATTGTCCCAGTCAGTAAGCGGTTTCCCTGTGAGTATTTTTCATATGATCAGGCAATCTCACAACCCACACAGGACACAGAGCATATACGTTCACATGTGGCATACACTCACAGACAGCCTGAGCGTGTATGTTTGAATGACGGAGTGTGTTCCCTCACCAGGCCATAGTTGTGCAGCCACTGCCTCTCTGGTAAGGGGTTCCCAGCCAGCAGCACGCAGGGCAGGGTCACCTGCTGGTGTTCCACCACACTGAGCACGCTGGCACTCATAGCGATGACTGGGGACACTGCCAACAACACAGCCGCTCAGTCAGTATATACCTTCAGAGACCATTTGGTTGTCTCCTAATTATTGTCAAAAGGACCTGATCATGTGTAGTTCATCATTCATTTGCGTATTTAAACATGTACTGTATATGTCCCTGTGAATCAATCAGGAATGAGGAAACGAGACAATAAAAGACTGAGTCAAGCAGAGATCAAACTAACCACCGAGAGGAATACCCACTAGAGGACTGTGTGTTCTGCCCAGGTGTTCTGTGTTTCTGGGGCTCTGAGGTTTACACACCAACTATCTCTGTGGCAAGTGTTCAGACAGAAACCGAAGATTTATCTGTGCGTGCATGTGGCGTGCATTGGTTGCTATGAACACATCATGGGCACTCTCCACAGACGAGAAGTGGTCACAGTCCTCCACATAAACATGAGAATGATATCATGCGTGTCTTAAACGGTTTGGTCAGGGTTGTGGTCATCTATGCTCTGACAGAATAGCACCACCCTGCTCTATACACACTTCAGCCATAAAACCGCCAGCTGTAATACGCACGCACGCACGCACGCACGCATGCACGCACGCACACACACACACATTTATCATTTCAACAAATGTCTTTAAAAGCCCTCCTCCAACATATGTGTCCTACATGTTTCTTCAATACAACATCTGGCTGTGAGACATGTGTGCCTAAAGCAGCGGACGGCACATCTAACGTGTTCGATGGTCTCCCTGCGGTAAGGCCAACACCCGTCACTTAGCGTTTCCCTCGGCCTCTCACACACTGTGGTGAGAGAACTCCGAGGCGGCTTCATTGAGCTAACCAGGGGGGTGACAGGACGCACAGGAGGTTAAAAGATGGTGCAGGAGAAATCAGGACCCAGAGACGAAGCACAAACACACCGGCCTAAAAACACAGCGCAGACGCAGCTATTATACCGCCACTACGGTTTTAATGGAAGTACTGGGATCTCCATGATGTGTCATTAGCGGTAACTGCAGCTGCTACACACTCAAATTGGGAGCATGAACTCCAGACTAATTGAGCTGCCGTTGCAACGCTGGTCCCGCTTTGGTTGCGGTGTGTCCACGGCAACGCCTTGGCCCGCTGTTGAAGAGGGACTGGGGGACTGTGTCACTAGGGGAGCTGGGCAGCAGTGGAACAATGGAGGGCCGCTGGGTGGGTGCTGACCTTTGGCCCAAATAAGGCCCCCGCGTGTCGGCCCCGGAGACGAGGTCGGCCCTGCGGTTAACAGAGTGCACGTGTGTCAACACTGCCACTTAGGCACGTCAATGAACTCCAACAGCCACGCAAACACACACGCACATACACACACGTGCACACACACATACACCTGGTGGTATGCGGTTAATGTGCTGCTAACATGTTTAGGAAAATGCTATTAAAAAAGGTGTTTTTTATTAACATAAAAAATGACAAAAACAGAATTTCTAAAAACATCCACACATTATTCATACACTTACTATGAATAAGCAAACTGCACACTTAGGCACACACACTGTTCCGTATATACGGTATGATTTATCAAATTTCTTTGAAGTTTAAGTACAGGGAAAGTGAGGGGTCAGAATTATTAGAGGTCTGATCAACAATGTGCAATGCTTCGTCACTTTGATCAACTACAGTCGAAACCTATAGGAATGCATGCATACCTGAAACCCCTTTGAAGCTGTGGGCCTGCTGCTATGCCTCAATGTCCACTCACACACACACATACACACACACACACACACACACACACACACACACACACACACACACACACAAACACATCTGCACACACACACACACACACACACACACAAGTGTATTCCCTCACATGATTTCAGAAGGTCTGACATCCCTTTAAACTGTGCCAGAATATTTCAGCCAAGTTTCGCTCTGTTCACCCCTACATTCCCTCTCTCTCAAATAAACTTGATGCATGCGTGCCATAACTCAAACACGACTCCAGTGTAACGGAAAGATTGCTCAAACTCACTGTCCACCTTTTCCAAAATACTCCCAGGAGAACATTGGCTTTCTTAAACACAAAGGGAAAAAGTTTTTTCATTGCACATAAACCTGGGAAAATACTGGTGGCTCCTAAAATGTTGATCACTTAAACCTAAAGTGTTGCCTTCGAGGTTAACATCCCGCCTGGTGAGCTATTTGCTGGTATTTCTGGATCTTTGTGCGATGCCTGTTCAGCAGAGTGAATTACCAGAGTCAGCCCCTCAATGTGGAAAGCTCATCGGTAAAAAAACAACCAGAGTTGGTTAAGCTCCGTTCAGCTCTTTTCAGAGGTCTGTTCCAGTAATGAGACAGGGTCCCCTCAGCTCTTACCTAGTCCCGTGACCGTGACGGTGGCCTGGGCCTGGACCTTCCCAAACTGGTTGTGGGCCTCACAGACATACACCGCCTCGTCCTCCACCCACAGGTCTGAGAGGGAGACAGATCGAGACACGAAAAATTACGTAATATATGTACCATGTGTAACCAGCCGGTGCTTTCGCGTGCGCGCCTGCTGACCACTCACTGCGTATGTGCAGCTCCCCGGCCCGCTGCGTGACGGTGCTGGGGGTGTGCTGCCGGTTGAAGAGGGGCGCCCCGTCCGCTCTCCTCCACTCCACCTGGGGCTCCGGGTAGCCCTGGGCGTGGCATGTCAGGGTCACATCGGAGCCGATGTCCGCCGCTACGTCCAGCAGTTGCCGGGAGAACTGGGGTGCAGCTGGAGTTAGAGGGAGGTCACAAAGGGCAACTACAATTACCGGGACGTCAGCTTGAGAGACCTCCAATTATATTACATTTTTTTTACGTCATACACCTGATCTTTATTCGTGCCATACTGGATTCCTATAATTTCAGTTCCAAACACTGTCAATATTATAGCGAAGGATCAGTCAGCAAGGTCCTGTAGGTAAGTCGTCTATGTTTAACCCAAGAGAAAGACCAAAAATACAGAGGGGGAAAAAGTGTTTGACGCACAGAACATAGCCCTACTTCATAATCCAGCCTGCTATCATGGGTTTGTGGTGCTAACCTCCAACATCCAGGGAGATCTTCCCTGAGGAAGTGCCTGCTGAGTTGACTGCGACGCAGGTGTAGTCTCCCGAGTCAGCCACCCGAGTCTCCCTGATGGTCAGGGTCCCTCCCTGGGGGCCGATGTCCACAGTAGGCGAAGGAAGCAGCTGGAGGTCACCTTGAGGTCAAAAAAAGCCCAGTTGAACGGTCTCCATGGCTGCTCTGTATACTCCTCAGAACCATCTGTTTGCTATCTTATGAACGAGTGTGTATTTGTTTGTGTGTGTGTGTGTGTGTGGGTGTGTGTGTGTGTCTGTGTGTAAGTTTGTGAAAGAGATAAAGACTATGAATCATTCATCATTCTGATTGATTCCCCTACAGTCATCTCATTGGGATTGGACTATGGGGCATACTTAGTGAGTTCATATTGATGTCTGACACTGTCCAGCTGCTGGAAAGTCCCTGATGTTTTGTCTAGTTGTTACTGTCCTTTGGTTAATGCATAAATCCCCCCATTCTAGTCTTTGGCTTGACCTTCTGTTTATTTGCCTGAGGTATCGTGTTATCATCACCTCCTCTCTGAGGGCCATGAACGGACATCTGCTGGCCCTTTTCAAATTTGCTAACAGTACTAGACAAATGGCCAAGTGAGAGACTGGAGAACTCAGTATTTAACCAGTAGCTGAGCGCTTCCATTAAAGAGAGTAATGGCAGTGGATGTCTTAGGAGCTGGGTGTCAGATCTGTCAGAGGAGCAAAACACAACACGCTTCTTCACACGCATTTAAGGAAACGCAACATTTTCTGCATCGTTGTCCAGTATGAATGATGGTGTTTTTACAGGTCTCATTACAGCCTTTTCAGTACTCATATGAATGTGATTGTGTGTGAGTGTGTGTGTGAACATGCGTGTGTGTGTGTGTGTGTGTGTGTGTGTGTGTGTGTGTGTGTGAACGTGTGTGTGTGTGTGTGTGTGTGTGTGTGCTGGTGGATGGGTGTGCGCATGGCTGCGCATGTATTCATGTGTGTGACAGCAGCATTCTCTGCTCACCTTTGTACCACCGGACCTCAGGTGGAGGGATCCCAGAGGCAGAGCAGGCCATCACTGTGGTCTCCCCGAGTCCAATCAGAATCTCACTTTGCACCACGAGCACCACAGGAGATTCTAAGGAAGGGGGAAGAACAGTCTTATCAATATAGGCCATGCCCTGTAGGAGTGTACAGTAAGTTAGTGTCCTGGTCCTTCAGACCGCAGTGCTGTTTCACACCCCCATCCTGTTGTCTCAAAGGATTTAGAATCATCATACTCATACCTTTTTAACTAATAACAGAGAATCAGGGACACCCAGCACAGACTGAGTGGATCGATCACTCACCAATGTAAGTAAGGATGGAGGCCTGTGTGTCTGTCCCAGCCACATTGCTGGCCAGACAGCCATACACTCCGCCATCTTTCTGCTCCATGCTCCTGATGATCAAGGAGCCATCCGGGGTCATCCTGTGTCTGGAAAAGAGTCTGGGCACTTAAAAACATTCACATTGCAACGCAGCCTTATCATCAAGTATGCTATCTTCCCAGAGCCAAAGTAGAAAAAGTATGGTTGTCCGAAAGACTGAACACACCTGCTAAATCCTGAACTAGGAAAAAGAGCAATCAAGACGAGACACGAGCGAAACCCTTCCCTGACCTCTGACCGAGGCTGTCAGAAAGGTGAAAGCTCGTGACCTCACCTGTTGGAGCCCATGATGAACATGTCATTGTGGGTCCAGACCAGGCGGGGGGAGGGGTGGCCCGTGGCTGAGCACCTGATCTTCACTTCCTGTCCAGTCACAAAGGTCTGGTTCTGTGGGTCCACTGAAACACGAGGGCGCTCTAGAGGGGAGGAGCACAGAAAAATACATATTTATGTATTTCATAAGTACATGTATATACATACAATTAATGCACATAAACCACATAAACACACAGCTCTAACACATGCAAAGACTTACCATAGACATAACAGCACATACAGTTTGGGGTTTAACAGGTCTGCCTATAAATACAACCAAACATCTTGTCATCTCTCGTTGTATTGCTGAAATCAAGGCTGTGGAATCCACAGTGATTTTTCAATTGTTTCATTATGTGTAACTCATCCTTAAAAACATATGTTTTTTTTTATATTCCTCATTGAAAGAAGTATCTTCAAAGTCCCAGGTGCGCCCACTCAATTCCAAGCTCCTGTCTACTTAATGAGGAGAGAGGACTTCTAAGGATCACTTCGCATGATAACAATCCTGTTCCCATTCGGAATGTCCGAACATAATTTTGTTACCCAGTGCTCACACACACCATTATTTGAATACTGACAGTACATTTTCCTGGAAGGCCATTTTTCGAGAAAACTTTAAAGAAGGCACTAGCATGATGAATGAGGACTAGTGGCTAAAAGTTCAAATGTCTGCATATATACAGTTAACCACAGTACTGTAGGTGTACAGGAATGTACAGTACTGTGAGTTGATACCTTGTCTCTCCAAACTTTGACTAGCCCTGAAGCCTCAGTGATATGTAGCGTACGTGTGCCTGCAATTACAGAATTAAGATCATATCTAAATCATATTTTGACTCGAAACAAATTCGAGAAACACCTCTAACAACAAGTGAAGCATGTCCATTTATCTTGGTGGCACGTGAGGCTACAAAACCCGTACCGTGCGACCCGTTGGGCCAAACTAATAGGTTCCTCTTATTCCTGCTAAATAGTACCTGTGTCTGACCTCTCATGAACTGGCCCACCCCTATGACTAGGTCACCCTGCCCTGTGGGGAAATTAAAACATTCATGGCGGACCAAACCAATGTTTTCCCAAAGAGAGGGGGGAGGAACATACTTCTTCCATTAGTCAGCGCACACCTTGATTTGTTGAGTAAGGCCTCCATCTCCCTATCTTCCTTGCTCCTTCCCTCCCTCCCTCCCTCCCTCCCTCCCTCCCTCCCTCCCTCGCTCCCTCCCTCCTTACCTCCCTCCCTCCCTCCCTGTGAGTTTACCTGGCCCAGTGCGGCGGTGTGTCAGCAGTGCTAGCCTACTTCAAAGTGGGACCTAATGACTAGGATGGGACTGAACACGGGGTAATTAGAGCCGCCAGGGGCAGGAGTACAGCTGTTCAGGGTGACCAACACGGCGAGAGAAAAAGAAAAAAAAAACGACGCAATATCTATTAAAAAAACATGATTAAAAAGTGTTGCGGGACAGGAGAGAGAGAACCAATAAATACCTATACCGTGGCACAGAATGCCAGAGAAGAAGAGCTAACCAAACCCACCCAAGCTTGGGAAACCTTTTGAGTCTAGGTCAATTGAGCAACGTCTCTCTCAATGAGGCGAGTAAATGACAGGGCAGGCCTGGGGGGCTCCCCTCCAGAGGTGTCTCCAGCATGAAAGACTCCGGCCTCCCCGACCGAGTGCCATAAAGATGGAGAGCCGCCATTAGACCGGCACACACGTTCTTAAAGAAGCCTGCTAGACTGGACAGGGTTTGAGGGATTGGGTTGTTCGACTGTAGTTACGGTACGGTGGCTACGCTAAAAGGGGGCTCCAGCGATTCAGAACCCGATGTTTGGGTTACACTCTCTACGGGATTCCTGGGTGAATGAAAAGAATGCTTCCTCGCGGAGAACGTACGGAGAAAGTGCTCTCATGTTGCTTCAACTGACCCATGAAATATGGTTTTCAGGGAGCAATTCATTAAATGCCTTCTCTCTCTCTCTCTCTCTCTCTCTCTCTCTCTCTCTCTCTCTCCCCCTCCCTTCCTGTCGCCATTCGTCTTCACCTTTCGCCACCTGGGTTGTCCTCCAGCGGCTCTCTGGCTGAGCTCGTCTGTTAATGGTGGATTTTATCGCCGGCTTAAATTGCCATTTCCTGGCCTGAGTGCGGGTTCCACTCCTTTGGGCTTTAACCCAGATAGCCAGCCTCTTTGTGCCGGCCGCATGACAATGTGCTGGTGATCCTGTGTCAAAGAGGGGTGCTACAGGGACAGAGCAGTCCCACGTTGTTCCAGAATGGAAATCACTGGGGCTAGTCGGGCCTGAGAGCCAAGCCTAAATCATTTTCACACGTCCCACAAAGCATTAGGGTGATTTACAAGAGCGTGGGGTGCAAGGGGAGATGATGGTGTGTTTGTAGATGGACTCGCTTGCCAGAGGCCCCATTCCCCATTGCAGTGCATAGTCCAGCATGTTCTACAGGGTTCAGTCCAGTAGTGTCCCGCGAGGATGCAGATTCAAACATTCTCACAAACACAGAAACAACGCGGCCGGCCAATGCAAACACATCAAAAAAGCCGTTGCCTTCAAAACAAATATGTTTTCTCTCGTAGGTTAACTGCAGGCTAAGAGAGCAGCGTGGCGGTTTGGCTATGGAGGACACACAGACACCCACTCACCTTGCACAGTCACGTAGACCCGCTCTGTGGTACCCCCTCCTTCGTTGGCGGCGACGCACTCGTACCAGCCGGCGTCGTCCGTCCCGGCCGCCACAATCTCCAGCGACAGGTTGGCGAGCGCGCGGGCCCGCGGGTCCAGGCGGGCGTCCACGCCCCCTCTGAGCCAAGTGAGGTTGAAGCTGACGGTGCTGACCACGTGGCAGGTGAGGACCGCCTTAGCGCCCGGCTCCACCGTGACGTTGCCCGCCGCAGTGACAGCTGGAGGGGGCTCTGTGGGAGGTGGAGAGTGAGACGTCGAGGGAAGGGTGGGTTTCACTCGTAAGAAGAACTTACAAACTCAAGACAGTCCCCAATATGGTAGTTGTTTTTTTTGCTACATTGTTTTATAGAATGTGCTGTCACATCTTCTAGGCAAAGTTGGCAAATTGTAATTGGGGAGATACATGCTATGGAGGTTTACAAGAATAAAAAGGAGATGGGAGAATTCACCTCAAGAGGTGGTTGACAGAGGACTTCAGTAAGTACATCTACGCCCCGGCCACTGGCTCTGTGCCAAAGACTGGCAGTTTCTGCTTGAACTAGTTTCTTCATCTCAAGCACTGAGTTGTCATGTGAATTGAAGGTTGGACGTAGTCTGGAACACTTACTTAAGTACTTAAATTATATAGTCTGTCTATGGACTATGTCCTGCCTCCTACAGTTAAAAACAACTACGTTTCAGATGGAACAGATTCATTCGTTCCAGCCAGACAGTGAGAAAAGGCAAAAAGCAAAAAGGAACAACAAAAAATAAATGAATCAACCATTGAAACACAACACAGAAATCTACACTCCAGCTCTTGTCGTGTCATGCATACTATGACGTATGAGTTTAACCCCGTGAGGTGAGTATGGCGGCCATATTATTGTTAACACCAGTACCCCTCCGAGGAACCCATTCATTCCTACTTCACACAGGGCCAGTGTATCTCTGGTCCACTATGAACACTCAGTGACCCGGAAGCTCATAAAACCCAAAGCCATAACCCCCTGGGGGCCTGGATTCCGACCTGACCTAATCCCTCTATTCCCCAAGTAGCCTGCCTGTATGTCTGTGTGTGTACGCCTACAGTATATCCCATTGAGCATGACGTAAACCCCAGTGTTTTTCGTCCCGCACCATTTCACTTTAGCTATGCTGTGTGCGCCTGTGTGTACGTGCGTGTGTGCAACCTCTTGTTCGGCACATAACATGTGTGATCCATTACACTCTAATCCCTGATTACACTGCAGCATGTACGCTGGTTCCCCAACGCTACAGGGACCAGTCAGACTACACAAGCCAATTACCGGCCAGTTATTGGATAATAAAGTAATAACTGGAGACTACTGAATATACACAAAGTGATCAAACCCTTCATCCAACAGCCTCAGTGTAACACCTCATACTGAGTTGTGACTTTAAGTCTGCGGCACTGTAACTGGTGAGCTGGAAGAAACACCATGGAGATGTCCGCCCACATTTCAATGCGTTAGGGTGGCTGTGTGCTTTGTCTCAGGCTGCCTCTACCTGAGACATCGAGGAAGGTGCGCGCCCGCCCCGTCCCAGCGCTGCTGATGGCGATGCACTCATAGTAGCCTTCATCCTTCAACGTCACCCGAGCTATGTCCCACGATCCAACGGCCGACTCGCTGGGGACAAAAGTAGGAGGCGCGAAAGATTCACGTCAAGATCCACCATATAAATAAAGTGGAGGAAATTGGATTATTGGATAAAATTCTGGGGAAAAAATTATTTGGGGAAATCTAGTGTACTTCTTCATAAATGTTTGAATACCGATGCATATAAGCAACAGTTTACATAGCATCACCCTCCTCCACCATAGGTTTGCCCACTGTGCCTCTACACGTGGTGGGGCCGGTGGTACCTGAAGAGCTGGTCCACACCCACGCGGGCGCCCTCCCGGGTGAAGCGCAGCGTGAAGGGTATGAGGCTCTCCACCTGGCAGGTGATGGCCCCTCTCTGGAGGTAGTAGCCCGGCGTGGTCGCTGGCACCAGTACCTTGGGGGCATCTGAGAGGGCAGGACAGTGACGAGCCTGGCTTTACCTTCAGCACAGCAGTACCAGCAATCGGACACGCTAGCTTAAACACTAAATATAAGTGTTATACTTAAAAGCTGGAAATCACTACAAAGATGTCTGAGCAGTTACTTAAAAATTCAAGGTTTTTCTATTAAGGAACCACAAAAAAATCTGATTACCCCAATGATTACCAATATCTCCAGGAACTCTGCAACATTGCAGCTGTACATTGTGGCTATGATTCTTTATATTTTTTATATATAAGTTTAACCAACAAATATGTGTGACTGTGAGCCACTGAGTCAGTATGGTGCTGTGGCTTAGTGTGTTAACATTAGATCTGGAGCACTGACCAGGTATAAGGTTGGAGTAGGACACGCTGGAAACCCTGTGAAACAGGAAGCTGTTGCGGTCATATCCTGTCACACGCAGGAAAAATGCCTCGCTGGGAGGGATGAACTCGGTGATGTTCCAGATGCCGTAGGGCTGCCGCGTGGGGTAATATCGAATGGGGAGGGTCTTCACCACCTTACCGCTGATTGACAGCAGCTCGAGCCTATCGGCACGGGCCGGAGGGGAGAGCCCAGTGGTGTTGAGCAGGATGTAGGTGGGGATACCTAAGGAGGAGAATGGGGAATGGATACATCATTAAATAAAACTATGAATGATGAACATAGCAAACAGACATCAAAATGTATAATTGTTTGCACTCACTGACCCTGAACTGGTCGACTGGAGGTCATCTTGAAATCCAGGGTGGGCTTCCTCGAAAACCCGGCCCGGAAGTCAATGTTGCTGAGTCCTGAGATCCGAACTGAGTGTCTGCCCTCACTGGATGTCTGGCGGAAGTAAAAGGAAGTTTATGACTCAATGATAACACACTGATAGTCATATCAAAATCAGAAGAAAAACTACTGTGAATGGATTACAATTGAATAAGAAGAATGCTGGATGCTTTAGTGTTTTTAAAGTGAACATAAATTAAATAGATACATTTTTACTATGGGATAAAGTAATAAGTAGAGGCATTATATTCCAGACTTTGATGTAAAGACAGTAAATTATGACATATGACAACTATGCCACCACAACTCATAAAAACATGCCATTTAAAGTCCGTCAAGGACATGATGATTTATAGCCACATAAATCTTCCACATTTCTTTAGGTGTGTCATTTATACTTTAATCAGACTAACACAACCACTATAATCAGTCTGAGGCAAAGTTGGTTTTATTCTGTATTCAAAAAGCATCCCTTTGAAGAAGGACTGGGATAATTGGTATGAACCTACAGTCTGGCGAGAGGTGGAAAATCCTCAACTTAGGTAGAACACTAAAAACGAACGAAAGCAAATCTCAACTCACGATTGAAAAACAACAAGAGAAAGCAATACATAGAAGTCGGAGGCGCATGTTAGGCACCAATTTCAACTGAGAAAAAGTTCTGATGTTTTTCACACCACAGTACCAAACTAAGCTTAACTAGCTGGCCCTTTTTTGTGACAACAGTACCTTTGTACATGCATAATAAAATAAAACTGTAAGCAATTGGTACGGCACTGTGTGGGGGAAACATATATCTGTTCTGTGGCTTTTGGATCTGAACTCCTTAGTGTTGTCTGTTAATTGGTACTGTAAAGAATCTGGCAGAGAGTATTCAACTAGGTCATTTGGGCCACTATTAGTCTCAAATGCTAATGACATGGCAACCCCAGAGCACAATGCATGTGGTGGCCAGGAAGAGCAGCCTAAAAGCAGTCGCAGAAAAGCCCTGTGGGCAGAGCGGAAGTTAATAGGGCCATAACCTTAAGGAGGTCTGTACTAACCAAAGACAATGGGGGCCCGTTCTACTGTCCCTGTCATTAACAGAGCGTGGGGGAGACCTACACCCTGGTATATATAGGCTAAGCTAGAGAAGGCCACTGTGGCAGGCAACAACTCTACAGTGCTTCTGAGCTTGTGTGTGTGTGTGTGTCACGTGTATGTGTCACGTGTGTGTGTCAGAGAATTTCTGTGACGCTAAAGGTATACATTTTCATCACGTTTTAATGAACAGACAACTATGCCAGAAGAAGAGCTTTGAGGGTCTTGAAGAACCCTACTGAGACCTGGATATGTTACAATAATAATGCAGTTTTATTCTCACCCAAAAAAAAAATGATTGATACAGATTCCTATTCTAATCCACCAAGAGCACAGAGCTCATCTGAAACACAGGGGTGGCAGGGGAGGGGGAGACCTTTCGCCTCCCAAGACTAGAACACATCTTGAAATTCTGAACACTTTTTTATTATTATTACAGTATTATTATTTTTTTGATTTGGCAGAAGAAAGTCTGGTTTCAGAGACTCCTGCTGCTTTCCCCTATCTTTTATTATCTGATGTATTCTGTGCTCCTTAGGAGAACAACCTGCTGTTCACGGATCAGGGGAACCCGAGGAACGGACAAGAAGAGAGAGAAAGAGAAAGGAAGGATAGGACAGTGAGGGAGAAAACAGAAATAAAAAACTTGAGCGACAGAGAGAGGGAAATATGCCGACGCGGAGAGAGAGAGAGAGAGAGAGAAAGAGAGAGAGAGTAAGAGAGAGAGAGTAAGAGAGAGAGAGAGAGAGAGAGAGAGAGAGAGAGTGAGAGAGAGAGAGAGAGAAACATTTGAAGAAAAAATCATGGCAGAGTGGGGCAGTCTGCCACAGCAGCTAGTCCTCTGGGATGTTTGCATACCTTTTTAAATTACAACAGTCCTCAACCTTTACCACAGCAATAGAACAACATGAAGGGAGATGCCAAGATGCACTCAACTAAAAGGTCACAATGCTCAGAACTTAAACCTATGCCATTGCAAACATGCACTTACACACACACACACACACACACACACACACACACACACACACACACAGCTCTTGGAAAGCATGAGTGAAAAAGGGAGGCTACAGAGGCAAGTGCAGGCCAGGAGGGGTGATCAATGGCTAACCTCCCCTCCACTCTCCACTGCCCTGATTTATCCACTGCACCTCCTTAAAGTCAGATTACAGGAGGATTACATTATTTTGCACACAGG
>JAVQIZ010176239.1:0-10945 GCA_036023535.2 Galaxias brevipinnis | reverse complement strand
CTGTGAAGGGACTTGTGTCCCAGTTATAGCTTCCCTCGTCATCAGGTGGTGAGATGGAGGACACGGAGAACGACCTCTGTTCCATTGCAGCCATCTCTGTCCGAGTGTTGAACTAATCTAGTCTCAACATAAATCTAATTGGTCTAGGAGATATAGAGTGATTTGAACGTAAGTTTTTAGAGCTTTAATAAAATGTACTTCTAGCCTTGCAGCCAAGGCCAATTCACCGCATATTTCAAAGTCAAAGACACTTTCAAATATAAGGCTTTAGAATTACTTGATGTATTTGTTTAGATAAGTATTGTTTGTATAATATTATTAAAGCCCAATCTAGGTTTACCTTATATACAAACATACCACTTTTTTTGGACTAAGCTACAGAGTATTTCACGTTTCTGAAATAGATTTTAGTTCACAAGCTTCAATTATACAATATTTTTTGTCGCTCAAATGTACCGCGGTAATGCTCAAGGTGGATCTTATACACCGCTATCACTGCAATGCATGTAACCTCCCATGTTGCACCACTCCGAACGCACCTTCTCGTTTTACAGCAGCACATGTAGGAGTGGGATGTCGAGGACCGAACACGACACAACATAGGAAACTGGTGTCTCTCACTCTTGCTCCCATAAATTATAGGAAGGTGGCGTCATACAATTCCTTTCGTGGTCCGTCGGAAATTCATGTTGGACACTCCATCGGTTTCCTTCATGGGCTTGCCGTGACCAATATTCCACTGTGAACGGGTAAAATTAGCAACCCACCCTGGCAAAAGATGAGTGATGCAGCTCTGGAATTTTGAAATATTGGTCCTTGCAGTTCCCATCCTGCCCACATTGCGGCGATATAGCTAAAAATACAGGACAGGTAACCTGTCCAAATCCTTATCTGCTCTAATCCAAATAAGGATTCGTACAGGTTTCCTGTCCTATACCTACTGTCTTTTTTCGCTCTATTCCAAATTATCAATAAACACGTCACTTTGACTATTTTATTGTAAAATCATATACTTTGTACACAATTATAAATTGTATTAAAAAAGCAACTGGTCTGCTCATAATGTGACAATAAGGTAGACAACAAGATAAACAAATAGCAAGGAGGGGGGGGGGCGATCTGATGACATGGGAACTGTTTACCAATATTCCTAGAGTACCCATCGTTTAAGTGTCTATTATAATTAAGAAACATGTCAGTTCAGTCAAGCTACGACATGGAGACCACCCAGTTAAGCTTCGATGTGTACTAACGCAAATAAGGACTTGCATACGGCTAACATAAGATGAAACAATGACTCAGAAGTAAAATGCCAGAGAAGTGTACAGTGGAGAGTAGCAGTCGTCTCAGTTGATGGTGAGAACATCGGTCTGGATTTCGTGGCTGAGTTGTGTCTGTAGATCACTCAGTTTCTTTTTCAGCACCGCCAACGCCGACATGACAATGGTCTCTGGTCGCAGGGAGCCACATGACTCTACATTGTAGTAGAACCTAAGATGTGCAGTAACAAATTCCAAACAAGCTTTATTGTTGAAGCACTCCCCTAATTTACATCAGCGGTCCTAACAATACAAAGAAGTCCTGTGTTTTGATTGTAGGTAAGGATGGGAATTGAAAATATTACATTTATTCTGATTTGATTATTTATTGACTCCTATTTTTATTTTTTAAAGTAGTTGCAACATGTAAAAACAAACTTGTAGGCGGTAAGTCATTGTTTGCAATGAGTGGCTGCTGGAAAAGCATGATTTGGCTGAAAACAAGTTAGAGGAAGTGAACATTTTAAACCAGCTGTAAATTCGAGCTATTCTTCACTCCCATCAGTAATTCTAGGGCTTCCTATATGGAGTGATATTACATGTTAAACCATTATATCTTAGATATGGAGAAATAGTTTTGAACTAAAGAGGCAATCCCCATCACCGCCATGACAAGAATGATATGGCACACTGCATATAATTACTTATTTTTTTATCACCCTTTGATCATCTTTATTTAAAAGTTTATAATCTGAATAAACTAGATCTAGCAAGCTTTGCCATTGGTATTGCCAGTTTGTACAAGTGTGCTGAGAGGAAGTTATTTCTTGTATGTATGGTAGAGTATATCGAAGGATATAGGCGTTAATGGACTCATCCATTAAAGTCTAGGGATCTTTACAGTATACAATCTAAATAAAACCTGTATTTGACAAGCAAAGAGCATAGCATGTGATTTATATTCACCTTTCTGGTTTGCCATTGGGATCGAAGGGTGCCTGAACCTCATCCTCTTCTATCTCAGAGTATTCACTCTTTGGCCTGCGAGAGAGAGAACGCATGTCATTGTACCTGGAGCGGACAATCACTTGTCTGTATATGTGTGAGGGATCAAGAGAAATAAAAAATTATTTTGTAACACTTGAACATGTTTGGTGCATTTGTTTGGTTTTATTGTCTCTTTGTAATGTGTATGCTCACTGAAATGTTATCTGGCATAATTTCAAATTAAGACCATACCATTCCTCAGGCCGGGGGAAAACTGTGTGTCTCAGTGCGTTGTCTGGATCATACTCAAAGGACACCCCCGCTGTGGGGTTCCACTTGGCATGCTCCTTGCCAAAGCCCTTCTTGGCATAGGCCCTCAAGCGCAACTCCTGTCCTTTACGTAGCTTTACTAGCAAAATGTCTAAAGGGAGGGGAAGACAAGTAATAAAGGATGGAAGAAATGTAAAGATATTAGTTCATTATACAATGATTGAGCCAACCCATATACAGCATTACAGATTCATATATCAAAGTTTTAATCACTGTGAGTTTACCGTCCTGCTCCACATAGTCATTGGGGTCATTATCTCGACTCCTGGAGGTTACCTAAGGGGGAACAAATATATAATGCTAAGACAAGTGAGAATACTGACAGAATTAGACTATGAGAGCCACAACCTGAAACTAGCCCATGTTATTATCAACCCCAGTGTTAGTTTGATAAAAAGGCGATTGGATTAACAGGAAGGGAATTGCTGGTGGGACATACAGGGATGACTCTGGGGTTGTTGGAGAGCAGGTCTCTGGAGGTGACGTGGCGAGTCTGGTCTTCTGTGCAGCGCACATCCATGGTCAGCTCCACTGAACACTCTGGGCAGAAATCATCGCACGTACAGTCCTGGAAAAAAGTAGACAGAGGAAGGACAGATTGAGCAAATTTGTTTTTCGGTTGAGCAGTAAATTTGTTGCTGGAAGGTGTTGGCTGGTGATAGGGTGATACTCACTCTGGAATATTGCAGCTTGTCCACAATGTCATCACTTGTGAGAGGGATCAAACCTAGGAGGGGCATTTATATAACACAGGCACATGTTTAAAAGTTATCATATCATGGTTTAATGTAATAACCGGAGGTGCAGAAACAACATACCGACTCTGTGAGCGATGAACTCATCGTGGAGAACAGAGGAGTTGGCATCAATCTGAATCCAGTCAATCGCTGTACAGAGATGAATGGTGGTAAATGTTCCATTTTCACATATATCATATCTTATACATTATCTTATACATTATTTGTTTTATTATGGTGGTGTCCAAAATGGATTAGAGAAAATGCAGACGTGTGTTTGTAACTCTGAGTCTGGCATAATTTACCAATTGTTGCCACTTCTGACATGAAGACCCGTCGGATTGAGTTTGCAACCCTGTTAGAAAAAAAGTTCTCCATCATTTGAAATGTAAAATGTATTACAACCAACCTAAGCAGGCCACGGTTTTCTACTTCATGACACTTTCTTGCACTCATCGGTGCCTCAACATACTGCCTATTTGATAACTAACTTATCTAACGTGTTACCAACGCAATGTACTTGGTTGGTGGTTGTGCATTTAGCAAGAAAGCACATAATCGTTCAGGGCAGGCAATGTAATACTTACGCAAGGTCTGTGTTCTCAATTACAAATTTAACATTCTCGTCCGTCAATTCTGTGATCTTCACGGTTGGTTGATTAGCATACGGCATTGTAAAATATGTATTTAACACAACAACAATTTAACACGGCTTTCTCTCACACGGGACCCACTTGCAGCTGCTGAGAGCTAATACCGGAAACAATATTATATTTACTAATCTATGATTGGACAAACTAAGTAAATACGACCACTGATTGGCCACAAGGAGTGAAACGCGTTCCTTGATTAAGATCCGGGTCACAGTTCTTAAATAAAAGCCCTCCTAAAATAAAACATTAACAATGAATATAGGTAGTTTCTAATATCTATAGTTTTACGATAATCTAAATAATAATTACAATAAAAATACCGTGTACAATGTCGTGATATACTATATGCTCCAACACGCAAAACGTTTTGCATAGCTTGGATTTGTGTTGCCTCGTTTGTCCCTCTCGAGGTACCTTATTTTTTTTATTCAACGGCGTCATTACTCGTTACGCAAGGAGAACGGTAGCTACGTAGTCACCACAATTTTTGTTTGAAGGAAGTAACATGGAGGTTTTTGTTTCTGGTCCGTGTTTTCAGTTTTCCAGCGCTTCTTTCTTCTATGGAGCTTCTGTCCGTGACCTAGTGGGACGTTTATCGAATGAAACAGGTATTCCATTATCAGATTTTTATGTCAAAAACAATGGCCGTCTGTCCGAGCTGGATGAAGAATTACAAGATGGAGGTGTCTATCGTCTGGAACCTCGCCTCTGCGGAGGCAAAGGAGGCTTCGGTTCTATGCTCAGAGCACTTGGGGCCCAAATTGAGAAGACGACAAACCGGGAAGCCTGTAGAGATCTCAGTGGAAGACGCCTGAGAGATGTGAACCACGAGAAGGAGATGGCGGATTGGTTGAAGAAACAGGCTGATCGGGAGGCGGAGAAGGAACAACGTCGTATGGAGAGACTGCAAAGAAAGCTGGCTGAACCCAAACATCACTTTACTGATCCAGGTTATGAACAACAGTGTCATGACCTCTCCGAACGACTTGAGGACTCTGTTCTAAAAGGTTGGTCTACGCCGGGGCTTAATGATATTATATTTTAATAAATAAAAGTAACAGTACTAACTTCTGCTTAATTAACCTTTTGTCTGATTAGGCATTAAGTTAAGTTTTCTTTTTCTCTTTTAATTTCTAGGAATGCAGGCCTCATCCAGTGGACTTGTCAAGGCAGAAGAGGCGTCAGCCAGTCTTAAAAGACAAGCGCCAAAAAAAGGCCCCAAGTCAAACAAGAAAAAATGCTTTTGGACTGGAGTTAGTGGGCTGGAGAACAGCTCTGAAGAGGAGACCGACGAAGAGGACTCAGTCAGTGAGGAAAACGCTCCCTCCAACTCCAGAGCTTTAAGCAACCCTGTAAAGGCAAGGCCGGCAGCAACTGCATCACACGTCTTATCTTCTCTGAGCAGGCCAGAGCCCCATCATGAGGCTTCCAGTGCCGAAAGCTCCAGGTCCAGCCCAGGTTCCAGCTCTTGTTCCACCTCAGGCCCAAGCTCCCCAGCCAGAGCCCCAGTAAATATTAAGGCAGGAGGAGAGGCTCCAGTCATTGTGGTTGCACCAGCAGCGCCAGCACCAGCAGCACCCCCAGCAGAAGCACCAGCAGTTGATGAATGTGTAAGTGTGGCGACACAGGAGCAGGCAAGTCCAGAGAACAGCGACGCCAAGACCGCCAGTACAGCTCAACAGGGTGTCATATCTGATGATAAGCCGTTAAAGCTGGAGACAGTGGAGTCTGTGGAAGAGCTGGAGGCTTTTGGGCTGGAGAGGCTCAAGACGGAACTGATGTCAAGGGGCTTGAAGTGTGGGGGAACCCTTACAGACCGTGCAGCCCGCCTCTTTTCCATTAAAGGGCTCGCTCCCAACCAGATCGACCCATCCTTGTTGTCCAAACCCAGTAAAGGAAAGAAGAAATGAGCGGACCAGTCCCAGCGGTTAGAGCAAAAGCATCCGGAGTTTATTGTTGAAAGGTATATTTGCTCAAAGTAGAGAGGGGGACAATTTTTTGGTGTCCTATGTACATTTATTTACGATTGTATTTTTTTAGGATGACTGAATGGAGGTATTTTTAAAAACGCTGCGTACATGTTTTCATATTTGTTTTTCATCCAACAAATATATAGTTTATCCTAAATAAAATGTACGTTTATACTCTGTAAAGACAAATTAAAACCCTAAAACAAAGATCTAATACCTGGTAAATATTTATTTATTGGAGCAATCTCAAAGTTTGCTAGACAAACGCATTCATAATCAATGCATTATACTTCCTCACTACAAAAGGAGTAATTGGGTAAGGTGCAAAGATGTGACAGTTTGAGTGGTCTGTGATGAAAAAATTTGAACACCAGTAATTTGTGAACGGACAAGTTCATGGCACAATAGTGTTCATCTTTCTAGTGACTAAAAAGAGAACAAATCACTCAACCCAATACAGTAGGAAAAGATGTGAGGTCTAGACAAAAGAACAGGAAGGTGACTTTTCCATTAGGAGAGCTTCATCGTCTCTGGCTCAGCCCTGTTAGGTTCTTTAGCTGAAAAGAAAGAAAAAGGAAAATGTTGAACATCACAAATGCGTTCTAATTCAAAAGACAGCTGCAACTTAACTGAACATACTGACAGGATAATGTCCAATGCAGATATTTAAAGTTACTGGAAAGTGAACCAGTATAAGGCACTCACTGTAACAGCAGCTCCCATGAGGCCCTGTGCCACTGCCTCTCCAGTAGCTGTCACCTGCACAACCAGTTTCAATATTAAAGACATGGCAAATAATTCAGTTAAATTGCTGTAATGTCTATTGAGTTTATAGTTGGGTGTCTTGACAGAAGAGTCTGTAAAGGCTACAGGATAAATACAGTTGAGCTATTATAATCTGGAGCAGATGCTATGTTGTATCGGGTCAGGGTACCTGCTGGGCTGTACTGGACATATTGACTATGTCTTGGATACGGTTGTCAAGGAAGTTCCATGTATCCTGGAAGTCAGGGGAGGAGTCCTGCAGCATGACCAACTCTGTGGTATTATATATGCCTGTCAATGCTGCCCGCCGTGTGTACCAGTTCAACTACAGATAGAGGATATAGAAGAGTGAGCGCATGCGATAAACATGGTCTAGCATGGAGAGGTGGCTACTGCACGACTGTAAAAAAAAAGAGAAATAGAAGAAGGGTATTTTCGATCAAGAGGACACACTCACGTCTGTGGAACGGTCTCCGGCATAGTACCAGATATCATCGATAAGCGTGGACAAGTGTTTCAGGCTACTGGGGATATTGTGAGGGAGGAGCAAGATGCTCATGGCCTGGAAGTGCAAGAGAGAGGAAAGGACAAGTGAAGAATACAAATTATGTCAGTGGAAACGTTGGCTGTTGATATCTAGGACATTGTCCCATCAATCTAGGGTCCATTGCATCATATAAAATCTAATTTTGAAATCATACAGATAAGATGATTCATTCACGTAAACAATAGAACACTATTATATCAAGAGTATGTTAAGATACCTGTGGCCAACTGTCAATGTAAGGGATTGCCATTCTCAGTCTGATCTCCAGGGATTCCCTGAGAAATTCAGGAATTTCCTTTGCTCTGAAAGAAATTATTTGATTAGCACATTGGCTGACAAACCTCAATCACAGCACAGGCACAGGGAAATATGCAAGTGTGTATGTATAATGCCAGTGCATGTGAATGACAGTGTGTTTATGTGTAAGTGTTTGTGCATGTGTGCGTACATTTGCGTGTAAAAGCAGTGCACTTACTCAGCCTGTCCCAGCTGAACCTGGTTGTGTTGTTCAGCCAGTATTTCAGTCAACTGGGCATTACTCTGAGCGATGAAGTGCAGCACCAAGTCTCCTGCTCCGTTATAGAACATTCCGGTGGAGGCTGACGACAGACCGACTGTCTGAAAACCATAATACAAATAGGAACATGGTATGTCTTTTAAAGGTATCTCAAACACAAGCAAAGAAAACATTATACTTAACCCACACGTATTTTCTAATTCACACATCACTGCCTCACCTCAGCTCCTGCAGCAATGGCCTCCATAGACCATCCAAACTGTGGTACAAAATCCAGTGCAGCAGTCAGGATGCGTGCCTGCAGTTGCTCCTCTGTCTCATACTCCTCGCCCTGCTCCCCACTCTGGTCCTTGTAACTACACATTTACACAGAAAGGGGACGTGAGAGAGCAGGTTAAGAAAGTACATAGTTCACTGTCATTAATCTACTGTATCATCTATCATATTAATTAAAGTTAAGCTAAGATACAACAAAAGGTCTGTTTTTAGTCATACTCAGCGAAATATTTTTTTATGAACGGTCTTGTTAGGGAAATAATGGGATCATTTAGAGAATTCTGTAGTCCTAGCATAGTGTCAGACAATTTTGAAGAGCTTAACCCATTCTTTTGACTACTGTACCTAGTGTTTGGCTGAGGAGGCTCCTCAGTTGCTGCCTCAGTGGCTGGGTCAGATGCTGAGGCATGCTGTGAAGTTGAGGAGTCCTCTGTATCTGATGCAGCCTGTGATACTGTTGCTGGTTCTTGCTCTACTGACTCCTGAGTGGTGGTAGTGGAGGAGGAAGATGGAGAGGATTTGTCAGACTTAGAGTCGTCTTGGAACCTAACCAGTGCTGCACGGTGGAAGCCACGTCCCAGGGTGTTGAACTGGGGTTTGGAAGCTGTTGGTTTGGCCAGAACCATTACTGCAAGAGACAGAGAGTGGTTGGCAGAGAACAGCTATTAGAAAATAAAAATGATTTAACATAAGCTAGATGTCCAACACAGACGTCTGCCACTTTCCCATATGGGCTCCTCAGTAGCTAGAGAGTCGTGTATGGTACCACCATTGCAAAATAATACACACAACCCAGAACACTCCAGTATGATACAAGTACCGCTACAGTATCGCCATCATTATGCGACAGATATGAAACGCAAGGCTTCTTTCCCTCTTGCGTAATGTAAACATTACAACCGACACTGTGTCACTGAGGGGACGCCCCTCTCAGAGGATAATAGTTACGAATGACACGCAGTGCGCGTTTGAAGGTTGGACGAAACCTTTTAAATTGTACAAGTCATTTAACGTTTCATTTGGCTTTCCATCTACCTTATTGTGGTAGTGGCAGCTAACTTTCGGCTCACTAATTCTGTCCTTCATGTGATCACCTTCTCAAGTGACATTGGTTTACTGTCATTTTAGCCAGTTAGCGATAGCGGTAAACAATGTTCTTATGTAAACCCAAGACTACATTTGCCGAAACAATTATCCGGACATGTTGCTCCGTTATCCAGTGTTTCCAGTAGACAAACAAAAACAATCAAAGCATTTAATACCATTGCAAAGCCCCCGGAGGGTGCTTGCAGCCCGCAGTCCTCTTAGCAGCGTAGCCATAACCAACTGCGCTGGTATTTTGACGCTGCGTACAATCTTATGCGACCCAAAGTCGCATGTGGATCACGTCAGTGTTATGACCCGACGTCGAAACTTCAGCAGGTCAGCTAGCAACAAGGCTTGATCAACGTGAATCTTCTTCTCGGTAAACATAGCTGTTATGAAACTGCGTCATATACAGTAGTTTTATTTTTGTAAACGTTTGGCAGGTTCCGCGTCACGCCTCTTTAACATTAGAGATAAATAACTAGCTGCCTGGCACCTGCCACAGTTGTCTAGATTCACAGCCAGTGAAGACACATTTTACGTTAGCCTTGCTTGATAATCAACGGACCGCAATGACAAAGGTAGGATGACATTTGTGTTGAAATTGTGAATAATGTATAAAACGTATAAAATCTGTCTTTTATTACAGTGACTGAGCAAACAATATACCACGTGCCTACGTGTGTGTGTGATCACTCGTACGTCCTTGGGAAAAACAAATATTCTAGGAAAAGACTACGTTGCCTGGTTGAATGAGTCAGTTGTGAATTATAACGAAATGCCTGGTCATTGGCTAACCAAGTTAGACCAAGGCTTCTAGAACTGTCGACTGTTGTTGTACTAAGGTTGTGCAGAGAACATTTCATAAGAGATTTACAGAAATCTGATTAACATACAACAATCTTGCTGGGCAATTCACATTATGTTGTGCCATAACAGCTATTAGTAAAGGGTCAAGTCACGTGACAGGCAGGTTGCTATCTGGCAGTACTACTTCCGCCAGTGGGGCCCATACCTCTCTGCCTTCACTCTCTGTCCATGGCCATTGCTGTGTTATCAGCCTTCAGGCCCACTTGGCTAAGCGAAGATTTCTTAACTCAGTAAGGGGTTAAAGAATGATAGCAAAGAAAAGGCAGGTAATGATTGGGTTGGGGGCTGAAAAGGCTTTCTGTATTTATTTATTTTTATCTTAAAGTGGAGGGTTTAGAAAGGCAGCAATTAATGTGAGTGTGTTGGTGTGCATATCTACATGTGTCAGCATGTCATTTAAGTGTGAGAACTGAATAATTCAGTGGATGGTTCTCTCTCTTTATGCAGGAGGTCATGGCAGATTTGGGCATAAAGGCAGGAGACACCGTGCTGCTGGTCTGGGCCCAGCCCTCGTCGCCAGCCTCCCTTAAAGAGCTGGCTGAGAGCCTAGGGACCTTGGTGGGCTCCGATGGCAAAGTGGCACTGGAGAACATGGAGAGACTGCTTCTTTGTGAGTCCAGCCTGTTTCCTGCCTATTGTTGTCCTTTTGTTGCCAGTGTGGAAGAAAACCCATTGTTGAGTGCGAACAAAACTAAGGGTGTGTTATTGACAAAAGTCAAACATAAAGCCTCAGATTTATATTTTAAGACCCTGAATAGTATATGCAGAGTACATTTTTTAAGAAAAGTCATAAAATGTTTCTTAGATGTGGTAGTTATTGGAACTATTTATTAACAAGCCGCCCTATAGGAAATTCCATATCATATGTTACACCATTATTCCTAACAGCTATAGGACCGTAACCAGAACAAATCCTTGGTTGGAACCTGTCCTAACCCGGTCCTCTTT
>JAVQIZ010176237.1:0-22280 GCA_036023535.2 Galaxias brevipinnis | reverse complement strand
AAGATTCCCTGTTGTTCTGAAGTGGCACAGTTCCCATTTGTATAATCTTAACCAGTCGTGATCCCCATATAAATTACCAAGATTTTTCACTTTGATAGCATGCTGAAGTAATTGTTCTTGTTCATTGGATCTAGAAATGTTTAAGTTATAAAAAAAATCTAAAGCTGTTAAGTGAAAACCTGAATTCTCTTAAATAGCATCCTGCTTGATTTCTAAGAATGGAAGGCATTTCATGGTCCAGGAATTGCCATACGGGCTATTGTTTGTTGAGGGGCCCTCTCCAAAGGTCAAGAGTTCATCCTTCATCTGTACTTGAGGAACTTCTAACTTGCTCTCTCCCATGTCTGTTTTTCCCTTCCCATCTTCTCTTGTAGCATGAGCTTTACATTCGAGCCTACCACATGTTGAGCGATTTTCCTCTGGTAAGTTACACACACTTGGAGTAGTAGAGTGGGGAGTGTTGTCTTATTTTTATCTGCCGTGTTATTGAGTAATCTGAGCCTCCAGGAAAATTTTCAAACTTGTCTCTACACAACAACCCTACTGGATTGACAACCTATAAACAAGTGTTATTGTTTTCTGTAACAGTATTTTTTATTACATTATAGTACATTTATTGTTCAGAACATTTAGATTTATATTTGAACTGTAACTGTCCCCTTTTATTGTACAAAGGTCAGCTCATTGGAGTGGCAGAAAAGCGTCTCCTAAAATTGGGTGTAATTTTTGTGAATTGGCAAAGTCCTATGGGATGATATCTTTGACAGATCAAGGACCAGGAGATGGAAGCCCGTTTCAGCAAGCTGGTGCAGCAGCTTCTGGATGACCACAAAGATGTGGTCACACTGCTGGCAGAGGGCTTTAGGGAGTGTCGCAGACACCTCCAGGTAAAAACTCTCTAACCTAAAAAACAAAAAAAACAATAGTCCATTACTTAATTTAGCCTTTTTATAATTTTAATTTATGTTTGAGCATTCATATTTCTGTGCTTATGTTTATGGGAGTGTGAATGTTTGTGGCTATAAGAGCCTAATGTTAAAGGTTTAAGGTTAATGTTAAAGGTTTGAATCATCTATGTTTTGATGTAATATTTAATGCATCCAACCTGCTGTGGTTCCAGGATGAGGCCTTGCTGCGTTCGTTCCTAGATTCCACCCTTACCTCTCGCCTTGGAATCAGGATGTTGGCCACGCACCACCTCTCCCTGCATGAGGAAAATGTAAGCAATTTTTGTACATTTCTCATTCACTTAATAATACAAACAACATAAGTAAGAAGATATGGCCTTACCAAAATAAATGTACAATGTATTGGCCTATTTTATTTTTTATCTGGCTCTAGAGTTATTGGTGTCAGCACTGTAAAAATGTTTCCCAGTTCCCATATATACACAGAGTCCAAACAAATGACTGTTGACACTCCCAGAATGTAGTTGCCCTTTGCTCCACAAAATTCTGCGTGTGGTCCAACTAAGCATAGGACCTCTGGCAGCCATAAGCCTGTACATCACAGACTTGTGTGAGCTTCCACATAAATTCATGTCCCAGACTCTTTATATAAGTCCTATTTATATATCATGGGCAGACCACTGGAGAGAATGATGAAGCATTTATAGCAGGTCTCTGACTGAGGAGCCAGAGTATAAAGTCACACGAGAGAGAGTGTTAGCCAGGACCTGGTGTACCGTCTTCCCTTTGTTAACATGTTACATAACAATAGAAAAATAACAGTACCTTTTCACTAACCTTGGTCTCTAGTGGTTGAGTGTGTGAAACTAATGTAGAAGAATGTTGTTTAGTCAGTTATAACAGTTCTGTGGATTTGTATTTAAAACTGTACATTATCTTTTATCTTAACAGCCAGATTTTGTGGGGATCATCTGCAGACGACTCTCTCCAAAAAAGGTTATTGAAAAGTGGGTTGACTTTGCAAGGTGAGTCGTGTTAAGTACACTTGATTATATTTTATTAAAAACTGTTGTCATGCTCATCTTCAACCCCACAAAATAAATACAACTTTGTGGTTGTAAAGGAAAAATAAAGGTTTCATTTCACATTGCAAAAAAAGACAACCTAAAAAATAACGTGATCTGCAGCAAAACAATCCGGACGTTCCAGATATCTTAGCCTAAAGATCTTCCCGGTAGATTAGGTCTTGACAATTTTCACACATGTGTTTCTATATTGAGTCTTTACCTTTACTTGTTAATCTGTCTTTAAATGGTTTAATACACTGACAGGCCACAGGGCCTGCTACTGTTGTGTAGATACGAGCCTGGCATAAAATGAAACAAGCAGTAAATATGATAACGACAGAGATAACGGATAGGTGGAAGCAAATGTTGCAAGGGTCTTACTCGTTAAGGTTTAACAGAGCAAATACTTAGTATGCAGTTTGTGTTAGATTAGTTGCTACGGGACTTTGGATACATGCTGAATTGGATGGATTGATTTTTAGTCTCTTAACTGTTTTTGAAAACCATGTAGCTGATAATCTTAGAGCAGGGGCGTAATCTATGGAGGGACAAAGGGGACATGTCCCCCACACCTTTTCAGAAGACAGCATTAGGACTGCACACACACACTTACATTTATTACAGTCTGAAAACGAACTTTGTTTATAAAAACCAAGAGAAATGGAAGCTGTTTATAACTGTTATTGTCCTCCCCCTCCCCCCCACACACACCTTTGAAAACAATATTCTGCTGATGTCGTAGAGGCATTATTGCAATCCCAGTTCAAATATTGTTTTGAGAACAAGCAGTATCCTTGTGTACCTCATCTAGACCCAAGGCCACATATTCTTCACGGAGACAAATCAGATCACCAAAAAGTGACTCCTTGTGTTGGCAAATCTCAGATTTCTAGCCATATTTGTTAACAGCTCTTCAACTAGTTTTCCATCACAGTTTTACTCCGCAGTTGTTGTTTACCTTTTTGATCTTGTTTAACATGAACTCATACCCTTCAGAATGCAGTTTTTTTATTTACTTGTTCTTCTAAGCAAACAATTAAAAAAAGCTGCCCCTTGTCCCCATCATTCAGAAGCATGCACTTTTTATGCACTTTTTGATTTACTGTTCTGTGGCCCAGACATATACGTAGAATTAACAAGAGTTACAAAAAACGCTTTTATAAGACTCACTCCCTGAAGCGAGTTGTTCACAAGCCTCACTCATTATTAGGATAACGTATGAATACAAGGTCTCTAAGCTAATACTGTTGGCAATAGTATACAGTAGTGAATAAAATCATTAGTTAACAAGGGTACAAAACAAAATACGGTTCTAATTACCTGATGCCCCGTTCTCTTTGTCAGATTAAACTCTGGGACGATTTTTAAGGTGTTGTTTGTGCACTTGCTGCCTCTGTCGGAATGTGCAGCTGTTCATTCACTCCGAATGACTCTGACTCCATAAGTCAGACCCTCTTTCTCTTCCTCCACTGCTGTGTCGAGGCGCTGGCTGTTGGCCAATGGAGAACAAAAGCCACTAATGATGACTTTCCAACTATAAAGTTGTTGGGCGCTGAATCAGCAGCACTGTTCTTTCCCCTCTAATCACAGGCTCATCTGTTAATGACAGCGGTTTCTACATTGGCAGTTGTCGATTTTGTCCTCAACCTGTAATGGAACTTATTTAATGACTTACTGGGATGTGTACCAGCTGCCCTGTTAATTTAGAAGCGTTATCATTGAGCTCTTCATGACTAGCATCATCCTCCTCATCTCTGACACAAAACTCCTGACTCATACAAACTAGCACTCTGGCTTTGGCCAACCATGACAAAATATTAAAGCTAGTTGCCACAGTACTGTCACAATATTGATAATCTCGAAAGCATACAGTAGGTGGAAGTTTTTTTGTTTTTTTTTACGTCATCTATCTTTGTAATTCCCAGGCGTTTGTGTGAGCACCAGTATGGGAACTCTCCCAGGGTGAGGATCAACGGCCATGTTGCTGCCCGTTTTCCCTTTATCTCCCTACCCTTGGACTACATACTGCCTGAGCTGCTTAAGAATGCCATGAGGTAACCAAACAAACCAGTCTCTATTTGTCATTAAAGGAGAGGTGTACTCTGTTAATGCACCTATTGTGTTATAACTGAATAATTGCATGAGCTTCAACATTAATCCAGCTGTCTCTATTCCAGCAAATGTGTACTCACTTATTTTTTTAAGGATACAATATTTAAAATAATGTAACGTCCTGTTAGCCAATTTTTTCATAATATTTGAATGAATCTACAGTTAAAGATAGAAAAGTGAATAAAGCAAACATCCGTAGAATGCTGGATTAGTAGCGGGGTTATTATACCCTGTACTACATTTAAATATGGGCAAATGTTTAACAAGAACAGACTGTCACCTGAATATTAGACAGGATATGGTGATGCACAGTTACTTAAATATTGCCTGTCCTTATAAATGTTGCCAGTCTTTATTATACGATATACATTCATCACCTGTTAGTGTTAACAGATGTATTAATTTGTACCAGACCATTTAACATTTTTTGTCCACAATAGCCCAACATATCTCTACTAACAGAACTGGTTTCGGGGTTTAGTACCATTGGGATTTTGTTTAAATCCTGAAAGGGAATGCCATGAAACATAATCTGTCTTTGGGGTTTTGCATTTATGCAACCCTAAGGGTTTCTGCTTAATACAGAACTGTTTGGTTTTAATAATAATAATAATAATAATAAAAAGAATATTTAAAGTTCATTGGTTTTTAAAAAAGGGAAAAAAGATTTCAAAGTAAGACTCATACCAAAGATGGTTCATCTTGTTTTGGTTTCTAAAGCTCTGTAACTCTCTACTCTCTAGCTCCACCTCGTAGTCGAGATTTGCCCTTTCCCCTAATTCCTTTCTCTCCATGTTGGGTTGCACGGCTCCTTTGTCCCATCAGCCATTCCTAACTCAAAGTAGGTCAGGTGTACTAGATTGTTATGGGAGTTTGATTGGCAGCCATCCCAAAGAACCGTGACAAGCGATGTACGTTTTGTGCACCTGAACACCATTGTGACACCTTTACATCAGTAAATTATGCAGACAGAGCAGTAACGCCTCCTATCCATTTACTAAGCATTGGCAGTTCATAAGAGGCCTATAATTGCTTCACATTGTACAGGAACAAGGCAGGGCATTCAGTTTGATGGTGCAGTCTTTGTCAGGGCTTTGAAATTTGTAATAAACCTTATTGCTCTGTAATAAACAGTGTTTTTATGTAAATAGTACAGTACAGGCATAAGATGGCAGCAATCTGAGCTTTGAGTTTTTAAAGTTTTTTTTCTAAGCTGTCTGTCAATTTCTTAGTTTTCTTTTCTTGTTTGGGTACACTGTTTCTGGCTGGTGGCATGGCTTAAACTCAACAACAATGTTGCATGGTTGATTTTGAGTCTTTGAGAAGAAGAAGCGAGATTGTTTAGGACAGAGTGGTCTCCTGGGCTTAACTGTATGATCGCTTTTGCCGTTAAACCAAAATTCCAATGTGTGGTGCTGGGTCTAAATCTCATAGAGAATGAGAAATTAAGAATAAGTGATTTTATGTTGTTTAATGTGTTCGTATTAAGCAAATCCAACATATGATCTCAAGATCTATCTTCGATGTAAACGCGCTTCATATGATTTTAAGTTAAAATATGTTAATTCAAGATCATGGAAAAACTTGACAACCGTGAACAAACACCCACCTCTTCCCAGATTCATCATTGCTGGGAAACCAATGGGTGTAACTGTAATTAATTTGAAGCTAGCTGTCTGGTACCTATCCCATTCTGGGGCCTGAGCCAGATAAGAGTGGCTAAAAGGACTTGACAAAAGCTGTGTTCGAAATTCTAGGTGGTGACAATGTCCCTAACGTCCCGCTCTAAACCTTCGCCTATGTGTCATGTCCTGCACCAGTGAAACATGCAATCAAACCTATTTATAAAGTGCCTTGTGTTAGTGGTGCAAAACAAAGGGATTTCATTTCCTTCCCCTTCATAAACTTCTTTCTTTGGCCAGGGCGACTATGGAGAGCCATCTGGACACCCCATACAACGTGCCTGATGTGGGTGTCACAATTGCAAACAACGACACAGACTTTGTTATCAGGTAATTGATTAATGTTTTTCAGGGAAAAGACAACCCACTCCAAACTTTATTTTCGCCAGAATTATGTCTTATGAACTCTCCTTTAATTGTAAATTTGATATTGGTCACATACAGACTGAATAGCCAGACATGTATGTTACAGGGGATTTTCACCCTACTTTTTCACTTAATATTTTGCTGCAAATGTTAATTACAGTACATCTCTACCTTAAATAACGAAATAACCTCAAACGAGAGGATTTTAAGCACGTTGTTTTCATTTTTCAATTGTGGTGTTCAAATCTAGTTTGGCCATTCACAGTGGACCACAACACCCAGAAATCCTAGAGAATTATATCACCACCCTCTGGGAAATGGGGCGTGTCTAACAATTGGTTGACAATGCTTTGGCGTCAGGTTGTAAACCAACAAGCTAGCTACTTTTTTGGAACATGAAGGACAGCCCCCTTGCTTGTAGTCTTTTAGGAGGGCCATGGTAACAGTGGTGAAGGACAGCCCAGTCAGCAAACAGTGGGTCACACGCCAGTGTTTTGAGGGAACTGTAGGTGGTTGTTTACTCTCAGGAAATGTACCAACGCTAAAATGTTTGATCAGCTTCAACCTGCTCAGTGTATTGAGTGCTTTGAGAGCCGTCACTGAAAGTACCAGGACAGGTTTTATGGAAGTGGATAGTATTGTGGATGTCGTTAGTAGGAATGGGCCTTGTGTCCAATATGTCAGTGTTTGATAGCATTAAATTTGGGAATACAAATTCAAGGAGAGGAAAAAAGAATGTTACATGGTGTGTCTGCATCTATAGAATACTAGAGCACCAGTGTAAACTAATTACTTTTTATTGCATCTTTTTAAATTTTTTGTCTTTTTCTTCTTTTTTGTTCCACTTGACACACGGCAACTAAAATATATTCTGCGTTTTGAAGTTCCATGTTAATGTGGTTATTATTCTGGCTGTGTTTTGTCTGTTTGTCAGGATTTCGGACCGCGGTGGAGGCATCCCTCACAGGATACTGGACAAAGTGATGGACTACCATTTCAGCACGGCTGAGGAGAGCACCCAGGACCCCCGCATGAGCAACCTCTTTGACACCATCACCAATAGTGGGCCTCAGTCTGGACCTATGCATGGGTAAGAGCAGGACTGCTGCAGCCCTGTGGCTGAACAAGGAAGAATAATATTGTAGTGGATGAGTTTTAAAAGGGGTCATTTTGCCTGTACAACTTGCATAGTAATAGTTTGACACATCTGCTCCCAACTGAAATACATTTGGAACCTTGAAATATTCTTAATTCAAGGTGCGATGTCAGGTACAGGTTTCCCCTGTATAAATAAATTACATAATAATAATAATATGTCACATACTTTTGTGCTGCCAGCTGCCAAGGTAATAAGCACGCAGGTCTTGTCCATTAAAACATTAGTTGTCTCGAGGCCTGAACATTTTGGTAGGCCTGTTTTAAACACAGTTCAGGGTTCCCTCACGTCTTGGAAAACCTGGAAATTTAGAGACTAGTTTTCCAGTCATGGAAATACCTGGAAATTGATTTAAGATGGTCAAATATCCTGGAAATAATCTATGTTTTCCTGGAAAATGGTAATTGTGTTCAGCTCCTCACTCAGATCGCCTTCATAAACATGTTGGTATTTGTTGAAGAGAGCTTTGTAAGTAAGAAATAAAAAACACATAGGTTATCAGTGCTGATTGTTAACAAAAAGGGAAGGCCAGACAACCTTATTGTACAGTTAGCAGTGATGGGTGTAGCCATCACCTGGAATGAACCTGAGACACTTTATAATGAACCCTGCATCATTAAAAAAGTAGGTCTAAAACTGGGGGTAAATATGTCAATACTAGGCCTAACGGTAAATTATGCGACCGTTTGTGAGCGAGCGATGTTGTGTATTTTCAAGAAAAACTGGAAAATGTCCTGAAGAACGATTTCTTAAAAGCAGTGGAAACCCTGACAGTTTTCCCCTTTGTCTTTATTTTTTCTGTGCAGGTTTGGTTTTGGTCTTCCTACCTCTAGAGCATACGCAGAATACCTGGGAGGCTCCCTGTCCATCCAGTCCATGCAGGGGATCGGCACAGACGTCTATTTGCGCCTGCGTCACATTGACGGCAAGGGAGAGAGCTTCCGTGTCTAAGAACCTCCCCTTTTTGCTGCCTGGTCCCTGAGACCCCCCCGAGTCTGGGTAGGGCAGTGAGGGAAGCATACATTTCTTGACACGTCAACATAGTAACAGGCTAGCTATAAGTTTGACACTTCAGTCCGACTAGTGATAGACTTAAGACGCTGGAGGCTTCTAGCAAACCTTTTGATGTTTTTTTTGTTTGTTTTTTTACCGGACTTGTTTTGCGCTTGTGCCACCCTCTGCTGTGAGTCTCCTCACCACTCTTCACTCTGTGTGACCTCAGCATTGTGAGGGTGGGAACTTCTGGACTTGCAGGTAATCTTCAAGCTACTGATGCCTGTGGATTTGTCTTGACGATTGAGATGTTACTGTTGTAAAAGAAAAAGATAACTTCAGCCTTAAAGAAGTTTCTTTGAAATGCTTATAAGTTACTTGCAATGTATAGATTCGGTGTAGCCACAGCAAGTATAAGAACTCTGAATGACCTTTTAGTACCTGTAGATAATTTTTTTCCCCTTTACACTCCAGAGAGTGGCTGATGAGATGTTAGATATTTGATGAATAGTGTGGGCAAAAACTGCCAATAAAACATACCAAAAGCTTGTTAATATATTTTAAGAAGTAGAGATGAACTTGGACAGCGATTTAGTTTAACAAAGGGTTCACTTGATATCTCAGTCAAAAGTAAAAGATGTGAGGAACAGTTCCTTTGCTCATTTTGCTCACCAATAATACATGTTTTTCCAAGTCTATCGGATCGCACCAGTTCACTCATAGAATATTTATCTGTTTTGCTACAGAACATTTGCACAATCTGTTTATTTTCGTTAAAATAACATCATCACTTGCAATATAGCAAATGAGATAAAAGTTTAGTGGTTTTTTTATGCGTTTTGCTCATTTATCTTTGCAGAAAATAACGTCCAATATTTCAGTTGATTAGCTAATCTCCGTTTGATGCAGACCATGCTTTGGAAGGCATTTTGTTACGATCACATTCCAAGAGAGTCATCAAGTGGTATTAAAATAATGAATTCCTTTTGAGTACATTGTTCATAACGAATTGTATGGTTTGTAAATAAATGTAAAAGGTCTGGAGGATGACTAAAGAGGTCTTGAAATTTTTAACAATGAATTGTAACCGATTTTAAACAGCATCAGTAAGGCTGTCCATATGACTTCGTTTTGATAGGATCTGTTTAGCATGAGAAACTTCAAGAAAGCATTTTGTTTAAATTGAGAAGAGCTGAGGGGATGTATGCTGTATGCATGCCCTCTGCTGGGAAAAATGGAGGGATTATGAGACTGCATCCTAAGACATTAGTAGCTAAAGAAATAAATAACAATCTTATGCATTACTTATATGTTTTCCATGATAATATAATTTTTTTGGCAATGAAATTAAGAATGATACTCCATTTGTTTTATTTCCGTATTTTTATTTTTTTGTGGTGGCTAAAACCAGGCAAAAAAAAAACCTGTATTATTACTGGTATTCTGTAATGCCTGGGTTTGAATGTGTTGTCTGCCTTTTTTTTTAATTGTTGCATTAGACATTTCATGTCACATGTTCTTCACAGCTTCTTCGGCATTATTAAAGTCTACATTGTTGGAAGTTGAAATCCCTTTCATTTATGTGGCCTACTTGTGTAGTTTTATCAAGAGGTAAAATAAATATGATTTATTCAATTTAAGTCATGATTTAAAGGCTAGGAATAGAAAGCTACAGCAAGTTCTTTCTGACTTGTCAGCATTTAAACTTTGCTTAAAAGGGGGGCGGGTCTAAAAGGCCGTCATACACGGAAACTATTGAGAACGAATCCTGGGTTGCGTTCAGCTCCGACAAAACGTAACAAAACGTTTAATAAATCGGAAACGGTGGCGTGTTGAACACATCAAACTATAGGTTGAACACCCTCTTGTGTTAGGGAAGCATTGCAACCGTAGATATACATATCTATGATTACATATGGCAGCTGAGAAGGCCATTATTTTCGTTCTTTTCAAAGAATGCTTTCAAAAAGCAGATGAGGATTTATGGAATCAACGCATACAATTAGTTAATTATTTAATTGTATTAGCTTATTCTATTTAACAAGGGTACATGCATTCACACATGGAGGACCAAAGAAGAAATGCATACAGAAATGTAAAAGGAAATCCCAAAAGGAAATGTAAAAAGCAACCTCTGAAGAAATGTATAAAGAAAATAATACAGAAGTAAAAAAGTAAATTGGAAGTAGGTGGGAGGGGAATTCAAAGCAAATGTAAAAGGCAATGTAAAAAGCAATAAAGAAAACAGTAAATAATCCGGGAATTAATTCAAAGGAAAATGCAATCCATGGCCTTTAATTTATTTTAGTCATTTATTTATTTATGAATTTATTTCTAATTTTGGCAGCATTGGTCCTCCATAAGCATCCAGCCCATGCCAGGGTCAGTGTATTACCACAGTATACCATATCATTCCTTGTCCATGCAACAGTAGGCCTATCAGTTCTGTTAAGATGTGAAAACAGAAACGGAAGTGAAAAAGATTAGTTTTAATAGCAATCGATTTGCTTTTCCTGTTCGTAAAACTGAGATTTTTTAAAATATTTTATAATAACCGCTATTAGATTTCTAAATTAAAAGATAGTTAAAATGGTTAAAGATTGATGGTACTTCTAGACACCTTTTTGTAACTTTGTTATATATGCCTATCCTCCTTCTTTTTTTTAATCCTCATTTTTATTTTGTCTGAAATGATTTTATGGTTGTATTTTATTACTTTACTTCTCCATTTCATTCCAGTTCCATTTTACTCCATTCCATGCGTTCAGCTCCACCAGCCGACGCAAAAAGACCGTAAAAGAGCTATTACTACTTTGGTGGGCTAAATAGGTTAGCATGTAAGCGCCTTCATTCTGGTTGCGAAGCGAGAGTCTCCGTTACCATTAACAACTCATGAAAATTCGTTTTTGCGGCCAAAATGTCATCATGTTATTACCAAAATCAGCCAAATAATATGTCACATACGCATTCGCTAAACTAGAGTCGACTCACTGGAATTGGGAATCGACTCTTTTTGGAATCGATTCCACAGCCCTAGCTAGTTAGTTACGAGAGTCGACAACGTCCTGTTTCAGCGTCCGGATATTTGTAAATGAACTTAATTCTACTATTTTAATACGTCTAAGAATTTTGCTCTAATATACCTGGGTGAAAAAAATTGAGTTGTCTGGCCTTCAGGTAAATTACCAAATTTTGAAAGGTAAGGTAGTAATGATGACGTTGCTGCAAATCCTCGCTAACGTTTGCTTTATTTTATTTTTGATGTCAACCGTAGTACTAGCCAGAGCCGTCTCTATATGGCTCTGGTACTAGCTAGCCAAACTGACTAGCTAGCAATTGTAACATGCCATGTCATTAATGTTGAACAATATAACTTAATGCTATATTTTTGGCAACCATCCTCACTCACTTAACTGATTTAGCTGCAGGCGATTTTTCTAAGAACGTCAAATTCCATCCATTACTTCCTGTAGAAAGAGAGTTTATTCATCTTATTCTCAGATGTTACACAACTATTCTTCTAGCTAATTTGTTTAACCTAGCTTAGATAGTTAATTTGATTTAGGACAGGATTGTGATGTTTGAAGCCCTATAAACGATAGCCAAGTAATACAATGTTGGTAATAATACTAAGGACCTAAGAACTAAGTTAATTAAATTGATATGATTAGGGAAGGTTTTTTCTATCCATGTCAAAGCTTCTGGTTCCCCTGCCTAAATCGGGTCATCCGTTCAAATCTGACGCGTTAAGCAAAAGGGGCCATCTCATCTCTTCAAATCTGACACGGTTAGCAAGGGTGTGGTAGTAAAGCGCCTTTCTTCTGACCACAGGTTGCTATCATGAGCAGCGACTTCAGCGTGCCCATGGCCCATGGCATGGGATCCCCGACCCCAGGGACTTCAGAACAGATGCAAGAAAGTCGAGGAATGGACTACCGGGATTGGGTACGTCGTAGTTACCTGGAGTTGGTCACTTCCAACCATCACTCGGTACAAGCCCTGTCCTGGAGGAAACTCTACCTGAGCAGGGCCAAACTTAAAGCCTCGAGTAGGACCTCGGCCCTTCTTTCTGGTTTTGCTATGGTGAGTTGGTTAAACTTGTCAAACTGACCACTAACCTTTTTCTTAAAACTGAATTAAACCACTTTTGTTGGATTTTATTTGATCATTAGACAATTGTTTTTGTATGTTTGTTTTTCACAGAGAAAGGCAAAGACATTCCAATAGTAATAAAATAATAATAATAATATGTATTCGCTAATTCCTAGACCAGTGGGACAAACTGTGACATTTTATTTTGGCTGACATGTTTGACAGTAGCATTTCCACTTAATATTTACATTTCATGATCAGTAATTCCCCTGACTGACAAAACTCTTAAACCTTTTTTTGGTAACTACAAATAATTAGTGAATGTTTTTTTTTGTCATTCTGTCCTTGTCTGTCGGTGTAGGTAGCCATGGTAGAGGTGCAACTGGAAATGAAGTACAACTACCCGCGACTGCTCCTCATAGCCTTCAGCGTGTGCACCACAGTGTTGGTGGCCGTGCATCTTTTCGCCCTTCTCATCAGCACGTGCATCTTGCCGAACGTGGAGGCCGTCAGCAACATCCACAATCTCAACTCGGTCAGTGAGTCCCCCCATGAGCGCATGCACTACTACATAGAGCTGGCTTGGGGTTTCTCCACAGCCTTGGGTATCCTGCTCTTCCTGGCTGAAGTAGTGCTGCTCTGCTGGATCAAGTTTCTGCCTGTGAACGAACGTGTCACGGACGTCAAGCCTACTCGTCAGCCAGAGAACGACGGCTGGCTGGCCGCCCTGGCCTCCACCATCATCATGGTTCCCGTGGGTGTGATCTTTGTGGTGTTCACCATCCACTTCTATCGCTCGCTGGTGCGTCACAAGACCGAGCGCCACCACGAGGAAATTGAGGAGTTGCACAAAATCAAAGTTCAGCTGGATGGGCATGATAGAGGCCTGCGAGTTGTGTGATATTTCAATGCTAGACGTCTTACACATAGTGTATGATAATTATGTGAGGAGGGATTAAAGCTGAGGCTGGCAATTCTCAATATAGGAGGTCACTGCTGACATTTCTGCTACCTCTCTCGTCTCCGATGAGACATTTGCAAGAAAAATGCAGGCAGACTGAAATTGAAGCAGATCAGGGACAGATGTACTCCTTGAACTGGGATTTTCTTGTGTCATTGTTTTGAATTACTGGTTACTGTTCTCGGTGTGCATTGAGCAATTCAAATAATATAAAGGAAAAACGTGTTTCTTGATAGAATTGGCTACCCCAATTTTTAACCCCGTTTTAAGTCTACTCTTAAGACGGCCGCTTCTTGTTATGCCATCATTGAGCGCTTAATGTATTGTATGGAAGATAGAGAATTAACTTATTAATATCAGGTTACATGTCACAGTTTGTTTATGTTTTTTTTTTACATGGATGCTTTAGGGGGATATGGATAGCCTTAAACATTTTAAGGGCTTTTTGTTTTTTCTTTTTGAATTATGTAGTTGTTGTTGTTTTTTTTGGGAAGAATGACATGTAATTGGAAGACACCTAGTAACTGATCTAAACTAACAACCTTTACACCTTGAGGATAAAGTGTTAGTCAAAAGTCAAAGCAAATAAGTATGCAACTTCAAATCTTATAACCATTTGTGGATGAATGTCCATTAGTGTACAATACGGATTGGTTGCACGCTAACTTATACAAAAAGTGTGGTTAATAGCAATTTGTGCCATCTAACAAAATGTCATCAAGGATGTGGGGAAACTAGCATGTGAATGACAGACTTTACCTTTTGTGCTTTACTTCCTGCCAAAGAGCAGGAACTGGTTGCCGAGTGCTTGTTAAAATGTGTGCAATGTGTTCTGTGCCTCCCTAGGTAAGCAGTGAAACATCAAACACTCATATTATTAATGCTGTTGTGACATGAAATAATTTATAATTGTAATTGTATCTAGTGTATTATCCCATGCAAGCCTTAAAGCTTTAACCTTAATTTTGTGCTTTTTTTCTTTGATTTAAGGATTCTGTTTAATGCGAGACGACTGGTGGTTGTTTTTGTTTTAAATGTGAAATAACCTTTAAGCACATGCCACTTGTGCCGCTTGTGAATGTTTGATTCAGAAAGCAAATCCACTGAACAACTAATGTGACCAATCTGGTGTGAAACGGAGACGTATTTGATCCAATGAACGTTTATCACCCTTTTCACTGTTTTAGTTTTATTTACCTCCGTACCATTGCCAAGCTCACATAATGTAGGTTGTGTAATTATTTGTACACTATGTTGCGGATTTAATATTGTTTTGCATCATGAGCATGTTGTGACGTAACATTAACATACTGTTGCCACTAGTTACCGTTGCGTAAAGGATATATTTTTCAGGATGTGAAGTGAAATTAGAGAAACATTCCAAAAATGTCAGACCACATATTTCCCGCCAATGTATGTTAGGGTGAAAGGCGGACAAAAGTCAAAGGAACACTTGTAGTTTGTGTCTTTCATTGAATATGTGTAATTGTGTTTTACAGCTGATTATCTTAAGACGCACTATGCACAGCGTCAAGGCTTCCAAAGTTAATTTGACCAGATTTATTTGATACGTACATAACTGATGGCGCATGGTGTTGACTGAAACAAAGTTTCATACAAGTTTTATGAATTATGGTTTACCTATTTTTGTTAAATGAAAGCTGGCAAGTTCGTATATCTTAATGTTTTGTGCACTTCAGTTTATTGTTATGCACTATGTAATAGCCTGTTTTTTTCGTATCTGTAAAATGTTTAATAAATACTTTTTTGATATATCTTGAGTGAAATTAATCAAGTAATTAGATGTACATGTAATGTTTATAAAAGCTTATAATTTAAGATTTAATACATTTGTCTTAATAGTGACATTATAAGATTTGTCAAGATATCTGACCTTACCTCACAAGGACCTTATAATTGATATCCATAAATTTAATAACCCAACCTGCCTCAACTCTTTTTGTGTTAAAATGTGCACCCCAACCCTTGTTGGCCTATTTAAGTTCCATAGATATTTCAAATATACAAAGGGCTTCTTTGGTCTAAGGAAGCCCTTTGTATGGTCTAAGAAGGGTTTTAATGGTCTAAGAAGCTTGGCCAGAGATCCCATCGGGTTATTGCTTTGCTGGTTTATCCGTCCTTATTTAATATCTTCACACAGTACAATCCCAATAAAACGTCACAAATAATAATTCTCATTCTAAAAACAAGAGTATGAACAAGAATGTTTAGATCTTGGTGGCAGAACATCTTTGTAAAGGTTAATGTGTGTTAAATAGTATAATTGTTAAGAGATCTAGTCTGAACTGAAATGTGGTCCAATTATTGCCCCAAAGACCTGCAGGTGTGTGGATGCCGCAGCAATGTGAACACTTACGTGACCCAAAAAACAGCCAATGAGACAAGAGTTACTTATCCAATTTCATGTGTTTATCTTCAATGCAGTTAGATTCTTGCTATAAATGTCTGTCTTTTCATATTTAGATAGTTGCAAGGTGGGTAACGTACGGGCCAGAGAGCGCACTTAAGTGATCGCAACATAAAGAGAGGTATGTAGTTGGTGACACTATAAATGCCATCTAATTAACAGCAGCTATGATGTTAGTTGAACTTTCCTGACCTGGTAGTGATATCTTTTCCTGACCAGGGCATGATTACTTTAATCTTCTCTCTGAGCTTTGGATTTGTTTGTTTGTCTTCAAGACTAATTGGTGACCTTTTGTGTTTTGACTAGTTTCTTGATTTTTCTTTCTGCCTAGACACCTGAAGAGAGTCAATGACAGAAGAGAGAGATTCTAGACCTGTTGTGTGGTTTGTGAATTACCTGAATCTGCTACATTTTAAGATGGGGGGTGGTGGGGGTTATTGTTTAAGTTAAGGTAACTATTGAATGGGCCAACACGAGTGAATGTACATTTACAACAGTATTTCTGAAATGTAAATTCATGTTTAAGCTCACAAGTGAACAAGGCATGACTATTTACATTAACTTGATTTTAGAATATGAAGGCTTAATTTTCAAAGAAATGTAAGCAAATTTTAAAAGGGTTACCCCCATGTGGACAGACTGGATAAAAGGAGTAATTTATATGATTATCCTCTGAGTACAAGATGGTCCCTTCAACCTAAAGGTGACTGCCTGAAATGGCATTATGTTCAAATCTATGCATAGACTAGGCCAGCATGAGTGATATTCCCAGCTGATGTGGTAGATCTCTGATGCCCTCAGATCCTATTTTGTCAACTCGAGCATGTCCCTTCTTGAAGATGGCTCTAACTTGCAGTTGGAGCAACCCTGTTCTTTCCCGATTTTAGTTTTTTTTTTATTGTAACCAAATAAAATGGTTTAAAAAGCAAGACTTTTGATCAAGTGGTTGAGTGTACTCCAAGGGCTAATTTACTAAATCACATTTAAATATGCAAATGAGTCTGTATTTGAGTAAACTATCAAATTGCTACATTAAAACACACATTCTTGTGAACTAATTATTACTACATTTTAACTACAGTGTTCCATGTTAAAATGCTTGAATATAAAATGTTTCACAGATTTGGATTTTTGGACCAAGTGCTGACCATTGCATTAAACTTCTGTGTCAATGTGTAACAAGTTAAATTGACCTCCATATTACTTGGCATAATTGGCTAAAGATCCACAGTGGTTGGATTTGACTGGGAAAAGAAGTGAAACAACTTGTGTGGTTTTTGACAAGCCTTTCTGTAATAGCCTCATAGCTCAGTGAATCTAATGTTCTTCCATACATAAAACATAACTTGTCCCACTAAGGATCATTTTATATTTGTCAAAGGAAATTCCAAGATTACAAAGAATTTACATTTCTGAAAACAGTCTGCATCTAGTCTAGCTCTCTGATGGATAAATCTTGATGAGGTGCTGCAGCTCGGAGGGGTAACCACTCATGGGACACTTTTGATGGGCTTTGACATAGACATAAATGCATCGATAGCAGAACACAAAACCGGACGTGGAGATCACAGTGTCATTGGTGCGGACCTTGCGGCAAACAGGACAAAGTTTGTTGTGTTTGGCCAAACCAGATTGGTCCTGCAGGTGGATGGGGGGAGGGGGTGTGGGGAGTGAGGTCAGAGTTTTGATGGTGCTTTGGTTCTCTGAGGAGTACCACCATTCCAAGAACTGCAGGAAAAACACTCCCATCGAGAGACTTGTAGAAAGTGAAATGGCAAGACCACCTATCACAGTGGATGTCAGCTGTCGCAGCCTCTCTCCAACACTTAAGAAAAAAAAAAGATAAATTGCTGGTTAAAATTTTTTTTATATAGTTATATATAATTATAGTTATATTATATAGTTATATATTTTTTATACGTCTGTATTATGTTTTCATACGTACCCTGACCCAATTGTTGCTGAACGAGTGGCCGGTTTGAGGTCCATATTTCTAATGTCAAGTGTTGTAAGGTGGGACAGCTGTACGCCTGACAGCCAGAGAAATGGTGAGTGTGACTTTGCACGGCCAAACACGTACAGCAACTGCTGGCAGAAGACCCAACTATCCCAAGCCACACTGACATATGGATATGCAGCTAGGAATGCTCTGTAAAGCTTTTGCATTCGTGACTGAGGCAAACGGATGGAGAATTCATCTTCATCCCTCTGTTTGGCCAGAATCTGTTCTAATTTGGCACGCAGGTATGGCATAAGGGTGAGCATAAGTAGTGAGCGCCAGTGGGATTTCCTTGGCAAGCCCAGGTGAGCAAGACGTTCATCCCTTAAGCCAGTGACACGCTTCAAATTATAGAAATTCTCAGAAAATGAAGCACTAGTTCTTAAAAGAAAGTGATGCTGAAGAAGTAAGTCGAGAACAACGTAAATCTCATCAAATCTGCGCCAGAGGATGCCGTAGCGAGAAGGATTAGACTCCGCCAGAACCTGTGAAACAGAAACATTAAAACTAACCTTAACTTATCAGTTTACATTCAGGCATTACTGGGAGACAGACTCAAAAAGTTTCAAAAGTGTCAACATACAATAAAAAAATATTAATTAAGTGTAGAATGGATAAGGCTTATCTGTGTGCACGGAAGGAACCTGTTAAAATATCCCGAATCATAGAGTTTAAAGAAAATTATAAGGAAAGTCCTTTCAAAATATGTGATTCTGTTGTTTGCTTTAGATGTCAGTTTCGAAATAAACTTTTCCATTCCATTTCTGTCCATTAACTTGTGAAACTTGTATTCCCGGCTTTACCCAGACCCAAGAAAGAGTGTCACCTTCACGGCATGGAGCAAAGCTGGTCTGACCGCCCCCATCAATGACTCCTGTGCCAGGACCTCGAATATTGATGGCCTGTCACACACAGCAGCAGTGGTCAAATGGGCTCCACGCTCTGCCATGACTGGATTTACTTTAGAAACAAATGTAATCTCCCTTTTAAGTAATGCTACGTCGCTAAACTAATCTGGTGAAATGTCTAACCCCGTTATCTGTGCCATAAGCTGAATGATAGTAATCAATAACAAAAACTACTCAAAATGGAATAAACTCTCAGGCCTTCGAGTTCTTCGCTAGGTTTGTTTTCATAAAAACACCAGAGTGCGTCTGTTAATATTGCCCGCCTCGATTCTTGCACATTTGTGTTCCGGTGTTACATCTTTCTTCCTCCGTTTATCTCATACGTTTTTCCTGGACTGTCTTGAGTTCTACATCTTTCTACGGTCAGCTATCTTGCTATCCTTCTGTGGCTGTAAAGGAAGCAACATATTTTCGCTTTAAGCTAACAAAAAGACAAGGTATCTCGTTGCCATTGTGAAAACAGGCAATTACATTACGATAAGCATTTAGCCAGTGTTAGCAAACGTTAAATTGGCTTGGACGTTAGCTTTTGTACTTGATGTATTAGGTATTACCTGGCAAGCCCAACGTTAGCTGGCTATTAAGCTAACGTTAGCTTACGAGCATCCTTCCCAACTGATGATGTGCAATCAATGTAAAACTGACAATTTGAGGGCTAGACTACCTAATTTAGCTGTTTTCCTCCATCGACCCTGCCTGTTTTTGGGGTTTCATTTAAGGCGGTTCAAAAATTTTGCTGTTTAACCCGATAACGTAAAATGGTCTTTAGCTAACTAGCCTAGCTAACAATGTTGATGATAGACGAGATAATGACTGTGCTAACGCTAACGTTTGCTAGTAGCTAGTTGTATTACGATTGTGTTACTCGTTATGTACGAATTTAGTTAACTCAACGTTAAGTTACCATCTTCTATTTAAGTTAAAAGTATTATTGTCTTTTTGAGGTAGTTGGATTGTATTCAGTTTGTGACAACCCATTTTCTGTTACTGTCACCTCTGTTCTATTCGATAGTAACGTCACGTATTTCTTTCTCATCAGCTGATTTGAAGAGCCATGACTGACTCCAAATATTTTACAACAAACAAAAAAGGTGAGTGCCTTGCGGTTTATTGCGTGGGTGCATCTTCCATCCTAGTATTGTCTAGCAGATTAATGTTAAAGCATTAGGATTCCATTTCGCATGCATTTCATTTTCCTGATTCTGACAGGTGACTGGCCCGCTGCTTACACTAAATGTTAATCCTTTCGCAGGTGAGATCTTTGAGTTGAAAGCAGAACTGAACAATGAGAAGAAAGAGAAGAGGAAGGAGGCCGTGAAGAAGGTCATTGCTGCAATGACTGTAGGGAAGGATGTCAGGTACTGCCCAATGCACAATATTACAAATCACAATTATCTCAAAACAAGTACAAAAATTTAACTTAATTAAGTAGTATGGTAAATGTGAAAGATAATGTAGTTACTCATTTATCATTATAGTAAAACTTTTACAGCTACCCAAGATTATGTTACAACTATGTGGATATTTGTGGACTCAGAACTTTTTATATTTTATTAATGCCTTGTATGTCACACTTCTGCCAATCCTTTGTTTGTATGAAATTATACCCAGGTGTAAGAGAATTCTGACTGAAACTTTATTCTCCTTCCCAGCTCCCTTTTCCCAGATGTTGTAAACTGCATGCAGACTGACAACTTGGAGCTGAAGAAGCTGGTTTACCTGTACCTGATGAACTATGCCAAGAGCCAACCTGACATGGCCATCATGGCTGTCAACAGCTTTGTTAAGGTGGGGACCTTTAGATTCACCCCTTGGAGCCTTAATATGCACTCATTCATTAATTTAGCCAGACAGTTAAAACATGATGATGTGTCTCTTATTTAAATGTTGTTTTATGGACTACAAAGTCGATAAAAATAATGAGAATAGTATAAGCAAATATTGAAATCTCCTTTTTATGTAAGCCATTATATGTCTGTATATAGTTTGCATATGTCATCTTCCTCCCATAGGATTGTGAGGATCCTAACCCCTTGATCAGGGCTCTGGCTGTGCGCACAATGGGCTGCATCCGGGTGGACAAGATCACAGAGTACCTGTGTGAACCCTTGAGGAAGTGTCTGAAGGACGAAGACCCGTACGTGAGGAAGACTGCAGCGGTGTGTGTGGCCAAGCTCCACGACATCAACGCTCAGATGGTAGAGGACCAGGGCTTTCTGGATTCTCTTAGGGATCTCATCGCCGACTCCAACCCTATGGTACGTACAAGCCACATAGCTAGTTAAGCTATCGGCCTACTTATCTTGGCATACCTACATAAATGTTGCATTTGCCTCATTATCTGACTTCTGTCCCATTGTACGTACAAACCACACAGCTAGTTCAGTTCTCTGCTCATTATGACAGACCTCTACATTGTTGCATTTACCTCATTGTTAGGTACCATACAGACCTGTTCATGTTGTATTGCTTCTTTATTAATGTACATACATTAATCCATTTCATTCAACTAGGTGGTTGCCAACGCCGTGGCTGCCCTCTCTGAGATCAGTGAATCTCACCCCAACAGCAACCTGCTGGACCTGAATCCCCAGAACATCAACAAACTGCTAACTGCCCTCAACGAGTGCACCGAGTGGGGACAGATCTTCATCCTGGACTGCCTCTCCAATTACAACCCCAAAGACGAGCGGGAGGCCCAGAGGTTAGAGACACTCCCAAGACACTTTAATAAACCCTTGGAATCCTATTGCGCTCTCCTTCAGTAACTTGCATGAAGAAAATGCTGAGATTTTTCTCTTTTTTTTTCTCTTCATCTTCTTCTTCCAGCATCTGTGAGCGTGTCACCCCTCGTCTGTCCCATGCTAATTCTGCTGTAGTCCTGTCTGCGGTCAAGGTGCTGATGAAGTTCCTGGAGCTGCTGCCGAAGGACTCTGACTACCACAACACCCTGCTGAAGAAGCTTTCTCCTCCTCTGGTCACCCTGCTCTCTGGAGAGCCCGAGGTCCAGTATGTGGCCCTCAGGAATATCAACCTTATTGTCCAGAAAAGGTCAGAGTCTTTAGCTCGAGTCTACATTATCTGTATTTTTGCTTCTTCTTCAATTGTATTTTTTGGGCGGACTAAGACAAGGATGCATTTATCTGAGCTTTTTCTTAAAGTTTCTCATTTGGGAGCATTATAGTTGTAAACCCGATTAGTGTTGTGTCTCTGACATGGTGTTTCTGAATATGAAGTGTAGAAACAAGTCGCTGCCGACACTGGGTGGCAGCATTTAATTCACTGTGAATTTCACCCTAAAAAGATATCTATTGTAGACTTCACGATAATGTCTTCTCTTGTATTTGCCTTTCATTTTCTACAGACCAGAGATTCTAAAGCAGGAGATCAAGGTGTTCTTTGTGAAGTACAATGACCCCATCTATGTCAAACTGGAGAAACTGGATATTATGATCCGCCTGGCTTCTCAGGCCAACATTGCCCAGGTATTCTATATAGTAGTAGTAGTCGGTAGTAGTCGACTGTGTATATATATATATATATACAAATATATATATATACACAGTAGACTAATAACGTTATTATGTGTAGCTGATAATGAAGTAAAT
>JAVQIZ010176206.1:0-16401 GCA_036023535.2 Galaxias brevipinnis | reverse complement strand
CCTGGGGATGGGTCTCACATGTGTGTGTGTGCGTGTGTGTGTCTGTGTGTGTGTGTGTGTGTGTGTGTGTGTGTGTGTGTGTGTGTGTGTGTGTGTGTGTGTGTGTGCATGCATGCGTGCGTGCTTGTGTGTGTGCGTGCGTGCGTTGTGTGCGTGTGTTTGTGTGTGTGCGTGCGTGTGTGTGGGCTGGGGAACAGGGGCTTGAAGGGTGGAGTGTGCTCTGAGCTCCACAGTTTGTCGGGCAGAATGTGCTGTGACTGTTGTGTGTAATGGTGGTAGAGCTGCCTGGAGGGAGGTGGACGGCAGGGAGACACTGCTGGAAGAGGATCCCTCAAGTTTCCTGGAGAGCTCACGTCAGCCGCCTTTCAATTTTGCATGGGAACACATGGCAAAGGTTGTTGCAGAATTGGGGACACTTGGCCATCCCAAAAGGATTTTATAATTTGGCTTATTTTTAAGGGAATTCCATTGTACGTATGAAGATAGCAAAAAAATTTAAATAAGCACAACCTTGTGAGGACCTGAGAATTTCCAGGGATCTTAATATTTGCTGTCAAATGCTTGAAAATTGGTCAGTATTTGGATATATTTGACTGAAAGCAATGAAATTAGACATTTGTAAATCTGGTGAAGGGTTGGTTCACTGTTATCTTTTGAAAAGTATCAGCTGTAACATTTTAGGAGAGCATCTAAATACAAAAAGCAATAGAAAGTATTGTGGATATTAGATATTGTCTAGAATTGGCCCCAAGCCTTCACCGTGCAGATCTCAGTGGTCACTCCAAAGTAAACCATGTCAGTGGGTCTTCTGACTGGCCCCAGCCGTGCCCGTCTATGCCCCTCAGTGGGCGCCATATGTCAGGGAGCAATGCCAAAGGAGTGGGCAGGCGGGTGACGGCGGCTGACTGCCAATCTGCAGATGCAAGGTTTTTTTGCCCATCCGCTCATGCATATTAAAGTACTGAGCCACCTGCTCGTCGTACATCACACCCTGCTTTCTGGGTCTCGGGAATTCTAATCAAGGCCCGACAGGAAGGCGCTCGCTGGTGCGCACAGGTGAATCATTCCCCAGTCTCCCCAGTTTGGAAAGAACAAAAAAAAAAGCATGCATGCTTGTCCAGTCGCCCAGAGAAAGAGATTGAGTCTCTGCCTAAGGAAAGTTAAAAGTTGACAGATAGTGAAAGAAGAAATGATAGAGAAAGAGAGGGAAAGGTGGGAGGAGGAGAGGGGGGCCATATCTGACTCTTAAGCATAAGCACTCTGCTATCTTTTCACTTGAGTTGATGAGTTTTCTCGCTCCATTCCCCACTTCCTTCTTCTCCTCCCAGGTGTGAGCTATCGCTCACTGCATCTGTCCTCCGAGGTTATTGGATTACTCAAAGCCAAACCAGGAGGGAGGGAGAGAGCCCATTGAGCGTATGGACTGATGACTGATGATAATTACAAATGTACATACCAGGGACGATACATCAGGAGCAATTGACGGGGCCAACTAATCAGGGCTTTATTTGAATGACTTACAACCAAGGTACAAATCGGAAATCAGATAAATATATATGGGATTTTATCTCTTCTCTTTTTCATTTTCATCTGCGTGCAAATGCCAAATTGAATGGAGAGAAGGAGGGGGGGGGGTCTACTTAGCACACATTTAAAGACTTTATCTAATAATAGATATTAATAAAATATATCAAATGTTAGGAAAAAACACATCTGGCTTGCAATAATCCCATTATTTGCAGATTATGGAACTTGCTTGTTGCCCTTGAAGATGATTAGAAGATGCAGAGCATCTTGAAGCACAGGAATTGCATATTCACAGAAACACCAGAATTCATATTTAATATTTGTTTATTCATTTAAAAACACCCTTTTAAGATACTGTAGGATTTATAATGGGGGGTATGTGCAGTTATTTACAGTCGCTTTGACAATCACTTCATGACCTTGTGGTCATTTTCAAAATACAACACTTTAGATATGTTACATGTAAACATAAAATAATTTGTTCAATGCAGAGAAATCCCCAGTTCAAAATGATACAACATCACAAGTATTGCAGTAACATTTCAAAATGCAGTTGACACATTTCATTTAATTCAGTGAATCTAACTATCAACTGCTCAAAGGTAATAATAAACTAATGCCTTACTCCTAATTTATAATAAAAAACATTAAAAAAAATCTGTATTTATCTATCACTTTCAAAACAAATGTTACAAAGTGCTCTGAGTGTGCATATAGCTTTATGGACACTGATAAAGAGTATTCCATGTTAAGGAAGTTCCAGGGAAGGAGATTGATTGGCATCAACCACCGTGGAACACGTACTACTTCATCAGCATCAGATCCTGTATGCAAGGTCCCAGAGCATGTTTTCAGCTTTGACAGTATGTACATGCATGCCTTTTGCAATGCTGACAACATGTTACTGGTGATTGATTTCACATTATGGTAAGAACACAAAGGATGTTATAGTATTAATAACTATGCAACAACTTTGACCAGGCTGGAGATGCAGGTCACAAAAGAGGTGAAGCAGGGAGGAGAGGAGGAGAAGCAGGAGCAGGAGCAGGAGGAGGAGGACATGGTGGAACCTGATATGGGGTCATATAATGCAGCTCTCCAAGTAACCTCTCTAGATAAGCTGCATCAGTTATATTGAGCTGATGGAGTGACCTACGGAAACTGGCTTTTTGGCACAGCACCATTGCAGAATAATAAAAAAACTCTCACGTATATATGGATTTCAGACAGTCTAATTGTATACTGTATTTTTGTATTGAAAGCACTGAACACAGGCGTATGAGGGTCTGAATGAGGAGGCTGGCTGTAATACTGTATCAAGTTCAAAAGGTTGAGTACATATAGACTGATGTATAAAATGCTGCATTAATATTTGAATAATTGATCTAATTATCTAACCCAACCATACCAGAACAGCTGCCATGTCATTCATGTGATTTTTAATGTGAATCATCTTGCTGTTTGTATACATTTGTAGACTGCTTTAAATCATTAATTGCATACAATCAAGCATTTTATGAAATGCTTTGGAGCACAGCTGCCATACGCCTTTGTTTTGGATGTTCTCTTTAATCAAATGCAGATTTAATGCAATCCACGATATGTTAAAAGCATTTAAAGCGCCTGCTTATGAAATATTTGTTTGGCATTTCCAAATTCATCACATCAATCTTGAGTTGAAATTTTCCGCCTTCTCTTTAAGTAATAAAGATATTAGATCATAAGTGCATCACCCACTATTCAATGTGAACGAGGGTAAGGGTTCTTGTCATTTCCTTAAAAGCATCTATGGTGCACCATAGACCAGAGTACTATTATCTGAGTACAATGACATTTGAGAGGAGAAAACTCCAAAGACAGCATAAAGACTGTCGAGTGTAATTCATGATGCGCCAAAGGATATTGTGTAGCACACAGAACACATGAGCTAAAATCAAAAGTGTTAACTGATGCAACTCTGAATGGATTCATGCTCATAAATGATTATGCTACAGTAAATGAGCCTAAATGGAACATATTAATACGTATAATTGTATAAATGCTTTTTAGTCTTTGTCTCTTCAGTCTAGCGAGTGTAAGATATACTATGATGTCTCATGCAAATGTTAGTTTAACGTTAGGCAGATGTGTACCTAGTGACAATAAAAATAATTGACTAATATACCTCATATATATATACCAATATATATATATATATATATATATATATATATATATATATATATAGGTACATATAGGTATATTATATAGAGAATCATGCAAATGATAAAGTACATTTTGTATGATAATAATTGTGCTTTTGGTTTCAAGAAGGGGAGGATGGTATTTCTATACTGTATATTACAAAGTTAAATTATATTTGAATTTTGTTTTGTTTATGTTTTGTTTTAAAAAAGGGCAATCCTGATAACGGCTTAAAGCCATTTGGGGAACTAAAAATGGCAAATTTCAATGGGAATAGTCTACAGTTGGATTTAGCCCATGGCCAAAGGTTACTCTAATCCACTGTTGAACCTCAGAAGATGGTTCTGATCTTTGTGATGACCAGTGAGTCAGAAAAGTATGCCTTGCGAATAGGCAAATTATTGCCCATTGCCCCTAGGGCAGTCCCCAAAAGAAACCGTGGGAGTACTGAGAACAGCTCTTAACATGGAATATGAGTCATTGATATGACTCTTTTATGCCTCATCTTACTGTATTCATAGTTTATTATTTTTAAGATGGTTTTTACTTAATTTGCATATCTGAAATTATGAAACAATTTGCATTTCCCTGTCTGATATCCCCTGCAAACATTTGCTGAATGTTGCTTACCTGGTGGGAGAAACTCATTCACCCATCCAGTTTGACCATGGCAGTTTGGTTTGACATTGAATCGAAAAATGCTGTCTGTCCGGAAAGACTTTACTTAGGCATCAAAAATATTCCAAAGGGTTTGAGTTATGTTAGACCAGGGTATATTTAGTAAGCCTTCTAATAGGGAGCTTTTGTTACTTACTGGCTTAGTTGTACTATTCTAAGTCATATTTACCAGTAATTTTTTCAAGAACTTGCACATGCTGGCACTTTTAATAAATTGTCCTGTTTAAGTAAACGAGAGATAAAGAATTTAGTATCCCGCATATTTTCATATTATCAGTGGAGATACAAAAAAAAACCATCCTTTAGTCTGTTAATTCCTTAAACAGTTTATTGAGATTTCATTTCTTAATATATTGTAGTATGTAAATTGTTGGCAAATTGACAAAATGAAATTTAGCATTTTTCTAAAGAGTTCTATTGTATGTTGAAACATGTATTAAACCGATTGAAAATAATATTGCTCCAGTCTTTGTGTTGCCCACCAAGTTACATGTAAAGTAGTATGATGAACAGATGAAAGACAATTAGTTATTATGTCTATTGGCGACATTATTAATCTGGTACATGCTCAGTTAAAGAAGGAAACAGCCTTTTTGCTGGCGGCTCTTATTTTAGGTTAAGGACAGCTCTGTATCATGTGATAGATGTTAATGAGCGATCGTCACTCAGCTGTCACTGGGACCTAGGCCACAGGTCCGTTGACCCCTCTGACAGTCGGGGGACTGAACCTTTCACAGCCTGTCCCTCAGGTCAACTCTGTGGGGCTCTGAGGTGGTCAGGGGAACTAAGTAGTCTCAGAGTAAAGCTGTGAGCTCCTGGGAGGTGGAGACGTTGACTGGCAGAGAGGGAGTTAGCACAATTTTGAACTGTCATAGTCTTGCTAGTGATAATCAAACTCTTTAGGCTTTTCATGTACCTTTCCTTTCAATCAAAAAATAATGACAAGTACCTCAAATTATGACAGTGAAGGTTTTATGCTGGTTTGTTACTGAAGATAACGTTGAATGTTGGCTAAAAATAATAAAGTCAAGATTAGAATGGTACTTTTTAGATTTAATGTAAATGCTTCCTTCTTTTGAGTATACGTAAGTGGAAATTGTAATTCTGGACCCAAAAGACAGGACAGCAAAGAACTTCTAGGAAACGTTTCATCTAATGTAGTCAGCACAGATGTGTCGATGGTAACATATCAGCTTCACACTTTTCCCCGTCAAAGGGATATGGGATCGTCAGACACCGCTTTCAAAAAAAACTTTTGGTGATGTGTGCTCACATAATAACCCTTTCCTAGCCCATATTTAATAATTACACAAACCCAGAGCTCTGAGTACTTTGGGAGGCGGGTGGGAGGTCATCAAAAGCTTGTAATTTATTTTACAAAATGTGTTATTTCATGTTAGCACTTCAGTACAAGTTCTGAAAAGACGACTAGAACTGTGAGGACTGCCAAAAATCTGCCTCACCAACACCACTGTCCATCCACACCCCGGTTGGTTTGGAAACACATTTCATCACAGTACAGTACATTAAACAACTTGACACCTCTGAAATATTGCCAGTTTCCAAAACACAGGTAATTCAAAATGAGAGATACTGAGGGGAACTAGGAACCAATGCTGTGTGCTTACTGTACTTATATATGGATTGGACCACAAAGCAAGTGGTGCATGATGGGTAAGCAATCAGTCCACTCTCTGGGGACTCTCGCCTGCGCAGGATCCTCCCTTTGATGTCTGTTGCAGTAAACAGAGGCAGTGCTCTCCCAACCACAGTCTCCCTGGAGATGGGCCTCAGCACAAGCACACTAATGAGCACATTACTAGGTAGCCATTGAGGAAAAATGCTACACTTGTAATGGGCACGGTTGTGGGTGCTCCGCGTATGGGTGTGGGTGTGTTCAGGGCAGGGGTTGTTTTATTAGGGATCGTGTTTGTGTTGGCATGCTTCTTTATAACATAGCATTTTAATGTCTAGCAATTTAAAAATGTATGTTAAGGGCAAGAGGCAGCTAGTAATATGACAACTATTTACATATCCTTAGCTAAAATACTCTAATAAATTATTCAAAAGACAATTTCTGTTATATTTTTCTTAATTACAGTGTCAATAACAATATTATTTACCATTAATTACCATCAACCAACTATTAGACATGAAGCTTCGGTTAGTTTCTTTATTCTGGTTTTGTCTGGTCACAACCAATTGGAATAAGTACCCACATCGCAAGCTGTTACATCCAGAAAGATATAAAAATGAAGTTTAAGCTCTGAGACATTATTAAACAAAATCACACATATTGTACAAGAAAGCCAACTGATCAAACATTTTGGAAAACATATAATGTTCTTAGAACTTTACCAATTATCAGCTCTTCTCTATTTTGGCCCAGTGCTGCAGCAAGTTCAAATCTTCCAGCAAAGGCCGCAATCAGCTAGCCCCAGCCAACAGATTCCTTGAAAACAATCAGGAGAATCAGTGGTGTGTATTTTCTTTTTGTGAGAGCACAGAAGGAATAGTTGATTTCAAAAGGTGCCGAGTTCATTAATGTTCCAAATGCTTCTGTCATGTGTTTTGTGGATGGACCTGTCCTAAGTGAATAATGTTCTTAAATGGTATGATGTCTTGTTGAGTTTTTATTTCATTTTTAATTGTTTTTTAGTTGGTTTTTTTTTATATTTTGTCTCTAATTTTTGAGTACCCTTGACAAATACCCCATATTACAAAAAAAGACAAAAACTAATGCTGAAACTAATCAGAACTACACTAAAAATAAGTATTTAAAAAAATTAATTAAACTAAACTAAACTAAACTAAACTAGCAAACCCGCTTTTAAAACTGAACTTAAATCAAAACTAATGAAAATCGCAAAGCTATAATGTTATCAACCTCATCAAAGTCAGCTAAGACATGTGGTCCTGGGTGTGATCCAATGGAATTGACCTTCTATTACTTCCACACAGAAGCACACTGGATGCAGAACAGACAGAGAAAAGAGAGTTGGGAAATAGGATATGTTCAATACGCCCAAAGGGATATTTGACAGTGGGTGCGGGATGGATTGTGGGCATCGTGTCATGTTTTACTCCAGAGCAGAAAAAGCAGTAGCCCACGTTGTGGCGTGCTGTGTGTGTCACATTTGGTAATATATTCTCTCTCCGAGATCATGTGCTAGGCTGTAACACTATGAGGTGTCACAATACCAGCTCAAAGGTAAACAGACATGACAAGACAAAATGTCTTGGATTCACTCATTCATTTATAATTGGACGTCATGTGGATATACGGGACAGGATTTGACGTGGTTCTGCAAACACAAATATGTAAGAGGAATTGTGGCACAAATTCTAAATGCTGTATTGTGATTTGATCAAATATGTACCAGAAAGGAGCTTAAAATATCATACCACTGGTATACCTTTTAAGACTTCAAGGAGTTTTTTTTCTAAATCAGTACATGGTGGTATTATTTGTAAGCCCTGCATCTGAGGAAATGAATATGGACGGATTATTTACTTAAAAATGTAACTAAAAAGGCTGCATTGTTGTGGTCACAGCAAATGAAGATTTAAGTATTTCTTTCATTGCTATGCTTTTCAACAGTGCACTTCAAGTTAAACACCTTTTTATATACAAATCCAGTTGATTCTAAAAGCTGACACAGAGGTTTGTTAGAGATCATCATGCTCTAGTGCCTAGAACAACCTTGCATATTCATGACATATGGATTGGTCCATCGATTGCATGTGCAAGTGGAGTAGGGCAGGGAGGTTTTCGTATGTGTTTTTGTGTGTGTGCACGTGCAATAGAAACAAAAAATCTTTTGAAGTCGTTGCATAATCATTATCACTGTGCTAAGCTAATTAGAGCTAAATGCTTAAGGTGGGTCCCAATAAGCACTCAATCTTCTTTCTGTTTTGATAACCTTTCTGCAGCGATGGTAAACTACTGAGAGCGATGTGACGAGCATCTAGGAGAGTATTACCCTCCCTATGATGAGGACTGTCTGTCAGGACTGAACAAATTGGGATTTAATAAAGTTGTCAGTGATTGCGTAGAGAATTAGACAGATAGCTCACCACTTTTCCAGACCTCCTTGCATCGATTTTTGTCTTCATTAATTCATTAAATGCTCTTCCCACCCTCAGGACAACCAAGGGTCATCTATTTGGTATGGAGGGCTGTTCATTTACCACCTGGTTCAGGAGGTGGGGTGGAAGTTACATTTCTCCTTTTTAGTCTGCTTCTCTTTCACGCTGCAGGTCTGACCTGTACCCATCAGTGCCATCAACCATCATTTCAGCAGCTTGGGTATGGCAAATTGTATAGGAAAGGATGTTTTGTTAAAAAAGATGGAATAAATCCATGCATGTACTAGATCATCATTTAATTCAGAAATTAAATATGTAGTTTTTGGTCGTTTGCGTGAGCGTTTAATCTTCGTTCGTACTATCCTACCTTTAAAGTATGGTTGGGCAGTACAGGTCAATGCCGTTGCTTTTGAGATAGTTTACATCTAGTCTACTTTATTAGCAAAAACTGGATAAGTGTGCATTATTAGATACATTATGTTAATACTGTTAGTTAAGGCCTGACTTTGAGTACAGGTCTACAGTTCCCCATATTACTTTAGAGTGGGACAGTGTTTAATGAAAGTAGACCCAAAGCCCTCGGCATATAGCTGCTGCCACTTATGAATAAAATATGTTGACTTAGAGCTGGGGTATGTTAACTTTCATAGTCTGCCATGGCTAAATGGAGCCCCTGGACCAGTTCTCTCCAAATCATATTGCTACTTCTCCTACAGCACAGATGTGAGACACTTTAAGAGTAGTCAAGCACAACATGATTCCATTTAGTTCTGCTGGGTCTGAAAACACCACAGCCCGGTTGCGGGGTTGTGCGTCCTTTGAAAACTGTAGAGGGTGTGGATCAGTTAACAGTCTCACAACCTACAGAGGAGTGGACAGAAGCACACAGTGTTTGACAAATGTAAATTCCATGCTCACTAGCTCTGCTGTTGTCCCTTAGAATCCCTTAGAGTGTATCTTTCCACTGAAATATAAGTTTAACTTCCCTAGGTTGAATAGCTCAGTTTGTAGAATATGGCACCCATCATGCCATCTCTGTCAGGGGATGATTCTCCCAGGGGCATAATACATTACATATATTATGTTACAATAAAAAAGTTACGTAAATACCAGTCTTGATTTCTCTTTTGTTAGAGCCTTGATTTCCCTCATGGTAATGTATGGTGGCCCTGAGAGGCCAACGCACTGCAACTTCAGAAAACACATGCAAATAGACAAAACACGAGCAAATAAAGAAAACATCTACATCAATTTAACAACACATGTACAGCATTTAGATGTGTTTAATGTGTTGTGCTGTCTGAATTTACAGCGCGTTTTCTAAATGCTGCGCATGTGTTGTCAAATTGATGTAGCCTAGATGTTTCCTTAATTTGCTTGTGTTTTGTCTATTTGCATGTGTTTTCTGAAGTTGCAGTGCATATGGCCTCTCTGGGCCACCGTAGTAATGGATTGAATTTGCTGCTTTAGTAGGACTTAAGCGTTTCTATCCGTCTCTGTGGCCTGGTTTTCCACAAACTAGATCAGCAAGTAAAGCTGCATCAATCAGCCCTTTGACCACAGAAGCTTTGTCCTTTATGGGAACCTGTGTGACCTCACAAAGAGCGTCCCATTCGTGAACTGGGTAGGGCTTGGCTTTCAGATGTTGGTCAACTCTGATGTTTGCAAGACGCAGGGATCAGAAAGAATGCAAACATGACAAGTAACTGCCATGGATGTGTATACCGTGGGGAACATTATGCCCTATTTTCTATTCTTGAATTTGCGTCTTTGAATAGGTAACCTTTTAAACGAAATGTCTTGGGGATTGAAGGAGTTAATAATACAAGAACGCAGTATGTAGTCCACTATCTTATACGAACAAGGGAAATGGCAGTGTGTTGTACTCTGAAGCCTTCTTATGAATGCAAACTGGACAAACTCCTGGGTTCACTGAATATGCAATGCCACTCTCATTTCCATTTTTTCTCTTTGATTACTATTCTCCTAATACATGGTTTAGCAGGACTTAGCTGTAGCAGTAACGGTGTGTGTTATATAACACATTATGCTTATTGTGCTCTGCTCAAACTGCTTTAATGCTGCAGTTGTCAAAGTGTCAGACGACATAATTTAGAAGATAACATGCCTCGTCAAAATTTGAAATGGAACTGACATTTCGTCATTTTATATCAAATTTAATGTCATAATTTATCTGCTAAATATTTAAATTGGTTTTAATTTAATTTAAAGTACATCCTGACATCCGTTTTCTAAAATCACCATACTGTTGGAGAATAAAAATGCAAAAGCTGGGAAGTTTGAAACTCCTCAAACGTATGTCTAGCATTATCTCAAACAAGAAAAACCAATAGATCATGTCAAAGTTCCAGTCACCGCATATTTCTTTTGGTGTACTAGCTGATCTCTCATCATCTTGCAACGCTCGCTCGAGGCCCCAGATTTATCTATCAATACTCATAAACAAAAACACAGATTGATCGGGACACTATGGCACAACAGAGGGATTATGGGATATCTTTTTTTGTGGGGCTCTTTCTCGCACCAGATTTGTCAACCGGAGTCTCCTATAAAAATGACCAATGACTGCACACATTCTTTCATACATTTCAACAGACTTGCACCAACACAAGCACATTCTGACAACTCCCACACACCAGCCATACAGAACAGCAGCCAGATCAAAGCTGTGCCTCAGTTTAATAAGACAATGTTAGACATAAAGACAGTAATGGTATGGTATGGCTGTGTACTGGCAGTAACCTACCATGAATGGATGAAGCCTGTAGTATACAGATAATCCAATTGTTATGGCAAGGTACGACACATAAAACCAGTCAATCCCATTTGTGTGGCGCGAGCAGATCGTGGTGTTGTAGGTTGTAGGTGTAGGACTGAGGGAACTCGTGGAACGTTTCTCAGTGTGTTGTGTGTTTGCACTGGTGTGCATGTTTGCATTCAGAATGGGTTTAACAGGCAGGGTTTTTTCTGCGCGCAGCTACGCTAACATGGTCAACAGTTGCCTGCGGTTTGTGAGGATGATACAGAGCCAGTGTGGAGAAAAGAGAGGCACATGCATATTCCAATACTGCTATATCCCATTTGAATGTATTATTCAATTTGCGTATATTAGACGATAAACATGCCTTTTACTGATATGAGGATGCAGATTATAATTCCCTGTTCAGCATATTGTATCTGTATATTGAATCAGTCAAATACTATACTGTGTGTGTGTGTGTGTGTGTGTGTGTGTTTGTGTGTGTTTATTCAGGTTTATAAATGACTGACAATGGTTGAACACACTCACACCATTAGTACCAATTAGAAAACCTATTGAGGTTGTAACCTTGCTGTGTAATGGTTGCTTGATCTCTTGAGCTGCTTTTGGGGATTTTTAAATATAATGAGCTGCTAGCATTTCAGTGAGCCTTTTTTGAGAAATACTCAATTCTTGTATCTGAGCTGTCTACAAATCAACAAGAGGACCACTTGATTCTTCCTGCACAGGTCTTGACCGGGGTTATGATTGGACACAAAATGTAATGACTGCAATATGAGATAGAAATAGCATCAAACTGGCACTGACATGGCCCTGAACCAGTCGTTGAAAGTGGGCCAGGCGGAACTTGAATATTAGCCAAGCAGGTAACCTCACTGCTAGGCTGAGTTTGATATCACAGCAACGAAATCACTGCTGTCATTTTCATTTCCTCCACACTGTCCTCCTGCGCTATCTCTATCCAATAGTAACATGGTCTCTCTTTCACTCTCTCCCTGCTCTCTCCCAGTGGCCCCCACGTCCCCTAGTCTGCGCTCGGAGGTCTTCAAGCCATGCATCGACGACAAGGACCTGGCCTTCTGCCTGAACGAGGGCGAGTGTTCCATCATCGAGACTGTGGCAGGAGTGCACCGACACTGCAGGTGTGTATGTGTGTGTGTGTGTGTGTTGATGTGTGTGTGTGTGTGTGTGTGTGTTGATGTGTGTGTGTTGATGTGTGTGTGTGTGTGTGTATGTGTGTGTGTGTGTGTGTGTGTGTGTGTGTGTGTGTGAGTATGTGTGAAGGGACAAGAGGGAGGTGACCTGTGGTTGATGATTGTGTCTGTGTGTGTGTGTGTGTGTGTGCGTGTGTGCGTGTGTGCGTGTGCGTGTGTGCGTGCGTGCGTGTGTGCGTGTTTTGAACCATGGCATTTTGTTTGGTATTATATAATGTCGCTGACGGTGAGCTATGGTTTGACAAACTGGGTATCTAACACTACACCCTACTGGCTGAAATGAGTGCCACCAACTAGTGACAGTGTTTTTGGTATTATCATCTTGATCATCTGCAATTGTGTTGAACACATGTATTGTATTTAGTAATTACTTATTATGCCTGGCCACATTGTCCCAGGACCACCCACAGAAAAAAATATTATGTTCATATAAGCCTCATTCAATTGTGCAAGTTCCACCAAGACAATGAAGCATTACTAATACAATGCAAGCATAATTTCTGACTGATGTGGCAATGACCATCACTTGTACATTGCATCCCACAAAATGTAACTTCAGGTGCAACATCTGCATTCTGCTCCATACTGCTTTTGATAAATGGGGAGACAAGGTGAGTTAATGTCATGGCTAAATTGAGCACTTTTCATTTTTGGGGGTGGAGGTCAGGCTAAACTGCAGCTGTGCTCAGACTCATATTGCCATGCCTGCTGGTGGTGGAAGCACGCCTGATTGGAGCGTCCCACTTTTGTGACAGTACCCACTGAAGAAAGGCCCCAAAGATGGCACTAGCCATACTCAGGGGTGTAATTATATGTGGATCGTCTGTGCAGTGAAGAGGTAGGATTCCTAAGGGAATGTCAGCTTCTAGTTCAGTAAAGGCATGATTACAGGTTTGCTAGGAAATGCGTATTGAAAGGTTGAACTCCTGTATGAGAGGTAGCATACTGTAAATCTGATTGATACTATTATCTGACACAGAGAATACAGACTTATTAAAGGAAACATAGTGCTGCTATTTAGCAGAGTGTGTGGGGCCAGAGTTGTTAATATAGAAGTATGTAGATTCGAAGTGACAATAAGGCCATCCTGACTTAAACTAGACTTAAACAGTTCATAATTCATGCTGGTACAGTGCCAAAATGGTGCTTGATTGCATGTATTTGCTAAAACCATTTTGTATTTTGAGTTACAGTTATAGCTACAGTTCAAGGGGTTGTTTTCTTTATGTGTTATGAGTTTCTATTGGCAAAATGTCAGTTTGTGCTTGAAGGTCTCATGTTTAATAATGAGGGTTAAAAATACGTTATTTGGTGACATGTTTCTATAGTTAGTAGCTTGGTCATAACAAAGACAAGACACCTAATATGTCTGACGCACGTGGAAAAGGCCCTTGGCTTGTTAGTGCAGAATAGGCTGTTAGGAGGGAGAAAAATGTAAATAAATAGAAGATCATACACTCTACTTTTTAAACAGAGACACATTTTCTTACACACGCTCATTAAAGTGGTTAACATCCATGCAGCATTACAGACAATAACAATAGGTTATAATTAGAGGTATAATGCCCCAAATAGTAGCAGGCAAAGGTTTCCGATTATAAATTAGCTAACAAAGTTTGAGCGAGTTCCCTTTGATGGAGACCTTTGATCTGCTGTGTTTTCTCAAACTAGGCTATTTGGGCATCGTTTGGATCTGTGGAGATTGTGTTGCATTTTGAAGCATCCCCTCTTCTATGTTCCTCTTAGCCAATGTTAATCAGGCCCTCAAAATAAACATGCTAATGCGATTTTAAGACCTACTTCAACACCAGTGCTGTGGCTGGTACATACTGAATGATCCAAGGGCAGCCTTATTAAGGATCGCACCATATAATGAGCAGCACTGTTGGTCAACGGCCTAGGTTAGTGGGGGATTTCAGCAAATAAGTCAGATAAAACGGAAATAAGTGAGTTGTCATTATAACCAGGTCATGGTTGTCGTTTGGAAGGCCAATGCATAGCACTTGCAGAAATTATACACATACTCATTCATGGTGCCGTTTCATCAAGAAGCGCCTACACCAACAAAGTTGATTATTTTTCAATTTTCATGCTTTCCAGGCAGCAGACAATTGACATTGTGCATTCCCCACACATGGAGCCCACCCCCTATTTAAGTGTAGTTTCATCAGTCTAACAAATCAAATTAGAAACACTGGAATATTTGTGAGAATTTAGATTACCTAGAACATGCCGTGTAGTCCTTTGCATTGACTGTCTGGAAAACGGCCTTTCTCAAAGAGCATTGCTTCTCTGTCAGTACCCTGGCTAATGGAACACCTTTGCCTTTCGTTTCTTCATGTGTTTTCTTGGTGTTATGCCCTGTTTGGCAGACCTCTGTCAAACACATGCTGCTGCCGAATGAACATATTTTTCAACAGGAAATGATTCGATGTATGTAGTCATAACATACTAAAATGGTTGGTGAAGTAATTACTGCTACTACACTATTATGTATAGTCCCCACATAGCATATGCTGTGTGATGATGTTTTACTGGCTTTCTTATCTCCCAGTGCCCATTTCTGTGATAAGTGTATGAGATCAAATAGGAGGGGAACAAAAGACCACTACAAGTGACACTTTATCAAAGGAATGACAATCTACTGCAGTACACAAAGCAACCCCTTCTCCGATATTAGCGGTTCTCATACCAAATACAGGTAATAGCAGCTTTGACATTTGTATATGTTTCATTCTATCTGTGAACTGTTTGAGTCTACTCGGAATCACCCTCTATGCTAGTGTGTGTTTGTGTGCGAGACGGTGTGTTTAAGTGTGTGTGTGGGGGGGTGGGGGGGGGATTGCTCAGTGTATGTCAATCATGTCAATAGTAAATATAATCCCTACTAAATCAGAACTGAGGTATTTCAAATGACGCTAAATATTTACTGCATGCATGACACATCTTTTTAATGAAATACGAAAAGTTTAAAGGCAGCTTTCTTTGGTCTACAATGTATTTGTTTTTCCTGTTTGCTGTTTCTCTTGACTTAGCACTTTGCTTAATTAAGACAGGGAGCAAATAGTTTTTCGGTGAAAAGCAGTAATAAACCTCGAGGTAGCTCTCACCACCTCCAATTGCTATGGTAACCTCTTCCTCATTAGTCTGGAAGACTAACAGTGGTATAATAGGAACATCAAAAGCTTGCCTCACCACAACAGACTAATTCTAGAACATGCATCAGATATCACATCAGATATTCAAATATTAATCTATTACACAATACTTTCCTTATTCGCTTTTATTACATGAATGAATTAATCGGCACTTCATGTAATAAGTACAGCCATATGTAATTTTTTATAAATATTTCTATTTGATTGTCTTGCTCTGAGCACTGTTGACACACTATATTAGGAGACATTAACGTAAAATTGATATTAACCCCAATTCCATTCATATCTACTTTGAGGTAGATTACATACAACATTCTTAGTTGATTAGGAGAGCAGGTAGAGGAAATGTGGTGAGGTACAAGAGGACACTGGATGCAGCATTCTGCCACAGGGCATACGATGCCTTTCTTAGTATGTCAAAAAGAAATGTGCCCCTCCCACACTAGCTGTCAAAAGGTGATTTACAGTGACACATGTAATGTACTAATTGGTTGACCAAGGTAGGATTTAAATGAGCAAAACCCTTCAAGATTGCTTGAGGTTGGAGGTTAAAGTGACAAGATACGATGGCTGGTTGAAACAGCTGTGTCCGCCTCCTGTTTAGTGTCTTAATTAGTCCACAATGAATTTTCCGTTTTCTTTCTCTCCATCCTCCATCCATTTTCCGCCGCTTATCCGGGGCCGGGTCGCGGTGGCAGCAGGCCCAGCAGGGAATTCCATCCGTCCCTATCCCCAGCAACGCTTTCCAGATCCTCCTGGAGGATCCCGA
>JAVQIZ010176174.1:0-10319 GCA_036023535.2 Galaxias brevipinnis | reverse complement strand
AAATGGATCCTCATCGTCTGTTTTTCACAGGACCACTTCTACACCAAAATCTCTCAGATCAAAGCTAATCAACAACGTCACATCTCAGAGTCAACCTTTAACGTCTCAAGTAACTCATCCACACTTCACAAGACGAGCACTCCCGACTGTCCTGAACTATAATGGAATCCACTCTGAACTGAAATGGTTCACGGAGTGTTGGCGCTCGATAAGGAGGGGGAGGAGCCTGAGATCAGCGTGAGAATAATGCTTTTAAACCTTTTCACTTTTCATGGATCAGGAGCGTACGAGGTCTCCCTCCAGCCACATTCTTCCGTGTGTGTGTGTGTGTGTGTGTGTGTGTGTGTGTGTGAGTGTGAGTGAGAGTGTGTGTGTGTGTGTGTGTGTGTGTGTGTGTGTGTGTGTGTGTGTGCATGTGCATGCATCTTGGTCTCCATGTTGAGTCTGTATTTCCAGACAGTCCTTATCACAGGTGAATAAGTGCATACATAGCAAAGTATGTTGGTGAGTGCGTGCGCATGCACGTGTGCATCATGGCTTACACTTCTGTGCGTGTTCACGTCTGTGTGTGTGTGTGTGGGTGTCGACGTCCTAAGAACAGAAACACACACACACACACACAGTAGGGAACAGAGCACACACACAGACACACGCACACACAGACACACAGACACACACACACACACACACACACAGTGAGAAACACAGGCCTGTACTCTCACGCAGCCCAAACAAGCCTGAACTGGTAAACAGGTGCTGCAGTGGCAGCTGAGGTAGGGAGCGGGTAGCTCGGAGGAGGAGGAGGGGATGAGGAGTGGGGGTGCGTAGGTGTGTTGGGGGGGGGGTCGGTGTCTCCACCACCCCCTGATCAAAGCCAAGCTGCCTGGTCTGACAGTCAAGCAGACAGGCTGATTTCTGTCACCGTGTCGGAGAAGGCCTTTCATGGCTGCCTGCAATAACAGCAGCAACAGCAGCAGCAGCAGCCAGGGCCAGAAACCTCAGGTAGACCCGCACTGATCTGAGCGGGAGCAGGTTGAGTTAGCCAACAGGACAGAGGTTCCAACACACCTTCAAAGAGAATGGGCTTCCTGGTTACAAAACGTGTGTAACATGCACTGCAACAACGTTTGCGACACGAATAAACGTGGGAGCAGAACTGCCACGATTAAAAGTAACTTTGTAGGAGGTCTGGTTTTGAGTTGACCACCAATCCCCCTCCAATCATCACCAACGATCCTGGTAGGATGACCCTACGCGGTTCCGAAACAAAATGGAGACTCTGTAGAAGGTCTGCGATGGGATTGGCCGGGATGGTGGAGGTGCTTCCTGTGTTACTACTCATAGACCATCACCTCATCACACATCATATCTCCACTACGCAGTGTCTGGGAAACCACAGGGGAAATCCCCACCTGTGAGAAAAAGCAGTCCAAGTATTTAAACAGACTGCAACGTGTTAGGTGGTATGTATGCGTTTGTGTGTACTTGAGAGATTATGATTAAGAAAGAGAGAGAGAAGAGTGTGTGTGTGTGTGTGTGTGTGTGTGTGTATGTGAGAGAGAGAGAGAGAGGTGTGTGTGAGAGAGAGACAGAATGTGTGTGTGAGTATGTGTATGTGTGTGTGAGAGAGAGAATGTGTGTGTGTGTGTGTGTGTGTGTGTGTGTGTGTGTGTGTGTGTGTGTGTGTGTATGTGTGAGAGTATCGGCAGGGGGCGAGGGGTCTCTTTGAGATGGGGGCCAGGGTGGGCCTTTCAGACAGGCTGAGCTAAATGAGCCCTAGGCTCGGTCACATGGTCACTGCCAGCTTCCCCACTGGGACAAACAAAACACGCCGGCTACCCCGCCATCGCCGGGGACAACCACTGGGCCATGAGAGGGGACCGACGCACACACACACACACTAACACACACACACACACACATTTACGCACTCACACACTCATAAACACAAAAGTCCAATAATGAACTCACAGACAAGCAGACACAGATACACACACAATAAAATACCAACACACACACACACACACACACGCTCACACTCACACATCCAGACATGATCTAATCAGCGACTTGGGTCGATCATCCACAACAGCTTTAGAAAGGGTGGCAGCCATGGAGAAACACCTTTTTGCCCCCGCATAGTAGAAAAGAAAAAAAAAAACAATCTCAGAACCGATTGCTTTTGAGTAATTCTACTCTTAAGTCATCCATAAAAACTATAGATCTTTAAGAACAAAAACAGACTGTCCTGAAAAGAACGGGCACACCGAGTATAGAAAATTCAAAAACATTTTGAAGTGACAGCTACTTCAGCTCCTCGGTTCTAAGTGTGTTTTTTCTTCCCCTTTGATGTAGAAGGGCTGTAGGGAATGCCTTGGTTTCTTGGTTGAACCCACCCTGAGGGGGGGTGCTAACTGTCATTCATATTTACAGCTCTCACAAACACCTCAGGGGCTGTTCTCCAGGTGGCCCCTGACTCTCTGAAGACGCTCACCTCTCCTCGCTTTCTTTTTTTATTCATTCGGGTAAGTTACCCAGAGTGTCAACAGACTCTGATTCATTCCTTTTCGGATGAGCTCGCTCATGTGTCATGTGCTGCTGCTGCTCCCTGATAGTTTAAAAAAAAAAGCAGCAAGAAAGCAAGAAAGCAAGCAAGAACGCAAGAAAGCAAGAAAGCAAGAAAGTAAGAAAGTTAGAAAGTAAGAAAGCAAGAAAGCAAAAAAGCAAGAAAGAAAGAAGGAAAGAAAGAAAGAAAGACGAGCAGGACTGATGCTGGGACTTGTAGGCCCTCGGGGAACTACACTCGGCCCAGCAACTTCATCAGAGACAGTGTGTATGCTTGTCTGTCTGTGGCTGTCTCTCTCTCTCTCTCTCTCTCTCTCTGTGTATGTGTGTGTGTCTGTGTGTGTGTGTGTGTCTGTGTATGTGTGCATGGGTGTATATGTGTGTGTCTGTGTATGTGTGTGTGTAAATGTGTATGTCTGTGTGTGTGTGTGTCTGTGTATGTGTGGGTGTATATGTGTGTGTCTGTGTGCGTGTGTGAATATGTGTGTAGCTGTGTGTGTGTCTGTGTGTGTGTGTGAATATGTTTTTGCCTGTGTGTGTGCCTGTGTGTGTGAGATCAGCCAGGCTAAAACAGTCAAAACATGATTTTAAAATGTGAAAACCCCCTTGCTGCACTCCTGAAGGTATGAAGTGAACAGTTTACCCAAGCCAAGGGTAACACACAGCTCAATAGCCATTAGACATTAAAGTATATCGTTACTGCTGAATCAAAACAGCCTTGTTTTTGCCGTATACCAACGTCATACAATATAAACGTACCAATTTTGCTTTTATTGTTGTTTTTTCCCCTTCTGTTTATCTATAGGGGCTTTTAGTAAGTAAAAACCTTCCTAAGATATCTGCATGTTTTTTCTTTGTGGAATGTTCGTCGTCGTTGATGTCATCAAGCATTCCACTCTGTGAGACAATAAAGTTTCTTTATCTTGAATCTTGAATATCAGAATATTAGCCGAGATGCTGAGATATACAGCGGAACAAATAAAGCCTAGAAATTAACACCACAGTAAGGACAATGGCATCATTCAGTCTCAATGTCAACATTAATTCCTAAGCATAAAGTTTACAAGCAGCCATTACGCTGATGGAACAGTAAAAACACTCAGAAATGCCATTAGTATTACTCTCAATATAACAGGGGCAAATCTTTAACTCAACACTGGACTTGACATTTGAGCAAAGCTAGGAGCTGTGTGTCCTTTGAGAAAACAAAAAAAGTCTTTACATTGTGTATGGACTGTTTAACCCACTTCAAAGTAGCAACGGCGCCATTTTCCTTTTTTTTTTTTTTCGTCAGCAAAAAATTATAATAATAATCTTGGCAGCGACAGTTGCCGTAGAAAGTCTTTAAAATCCAGGCCAGATGCGTCTTTGGAAACGTGGCCGTGTCTGGCCGATAAGCAGGGAGACAGATGACAGATATATTCAGCATTTTGTTTGCACTGCTCCTCGTTTTCAAAGGCAGGCCCCTTCAAACAACACTAATCCTGTTCTGAACCACGGCAGGATTATTGCGTAACCCTACCCTTGAAATACATACAGTACGTACACACACGTTCGTGAAAATGCACTCGCAGTCGCACATGCACACACACACACACACGACTGAAATAAATATTCTGTCTGTTGTGTCTGTATCATTAATCTAAGTGTCATTACCGCTCTAATATAATACTCTGTAGATGAAAATCTATAGAAGGGCATGGCATACAATAGTGATTAAAGCATACCCATATAAAGCATATCTTAAGAGAGTCAAAGTTAAAGTTGAGCAGTATAACTGCGAGGATAACATCAGGTCCTAATTTGAACAATGGTTCTCTTGAACGCTACAAGTTGAAAAGAGGGCTAACAGGGACCAAAGTTTCAACATCAAAAATGACCTGATTTTGATGCAACAAATACCTTTTTTGTTTTTAAACTCAACTTAAAAGTCCTTTTGTTGCCTGACGGTTTATTTATGGAATTCAGAAGTGAATAGATAAATTCTAATAGGAACGGAATATGAAAGCCTAGCTGAGAGAAAGACTCCGCTCCACAGTAATATAAAAGAGCTTTGTTCATAATCTCTTTGATGTCATCAAAACTTTTTTTCTGTGTTAGTCATCTCTAATAAAATGGCTGAGGAGGCAGCACGGGTGAACAGCGTTTCCCATGATGCTTTGCCCTCTAAACATTTAAACACAAACAGTGTACGCGTGAAGTATAGGTATGTGACATGTTCATTATATGTTGTTATTCCAGATATGCGTGATGTTCAGAGGGCAATTGTCTACTCCTAGGAGGAGGAGGAGGAGGAGGAGATAAAAGAAGAAGAATCACTCAAGCAACCCAAGCCTCCACACACTCTTCAAAGTATAATGAAACTAGGTCAGTAAATCTTGGTGCTAGACTTCATAAAACGTCCTTACTCAGCACATCTGAGGCGTGTAGCAGATGGACAGAAGGTGACAAGGGACTTTGTTGTTATTGGCTCTGAGGGAAAGTAATAAAACGGATTATGTTAACTAGTTAAGACACAATATTTAAATGATAGTGAGGTTATTATGTGACAGGCTAGAGGAGGATCCATCGTTTTAAAGCGACTTGTTCTTTTTATTTTAGACATGGTTATGAAGTCAATGTGAATATAAACACATTCACACAATCATCAGAAATCACACGCAAACTAGCATAAAATACAAGTCCAGTTTTACAAATATTTAAAACTAGAACGTTTTATTTATTTTCTATAAAATATCAACTTTTTTTAAATGTTTTGAATTATATACAAATGTTCCCGTCTGCTATAAAAATAGCAAAGAAAATCAAACAAAACAAAAAAACAGCCATCCAAAACAATATCAAACATCTGTACAAATAACTTTTTTTTGTTGTTGTTGCAAAACACTAGTGCTTGTTGATTTTGATTTATGGCATTCATTTGCCTGTCAATAGGCACGGTCCATACGGTGCAGAGGGGCTTGTCCACAGCAGCAGCTGTCACACTTCATTTCAAACATGTATGACAGCGGCTGGATTACCATTAAAAAAGCCTCAAAACTAGGGGCCGTCTCCGTCTGCCCAGATCCCATTCATAAACTATTGTCAGTGCAGCCCTTTTCAATTGTCTCTTGATCTTTTTCTACAGTAAGAATGTATTTCTTTTTTCTTTTTTTTTGTGTGTGTGTCACCAAGAGATCTATTGCACATTATTTAACCCTGTGACACATCCTAATGGTTCATTCCTTTTTCCGTTATTTCGTCAATCATACAATTAATCGATAAAGGTTTATCCGTGGGCAAAGAGTCTAAGTAATTTTCTTCCACTGAACACTCAAAAAGGCAAGGCAACTGAACTGTGGCTCTTGTAGGTTAAATTAAAAAAAAAAATACCCAAAAATATTACGTCGCATTTTTATGAACAAAGTTTGCATAAATTAAACATGAAACTTTTTTGACCGGCTCTTTCAATCAATAAAAAAAGTCTAGTTTAAGTAAGGGCTATAGAGAAGTGTTATCTTTTTGGCTTTTTCGACGTAGCAGCCCTGCCGAGCGGGCTCAAACACACGTAGGAGGGGGCCTGGTTGGCTCATACTTTGCGTTGTGTCCTTTGAGGGGCGGCTGAGGTTTGATGTAAGGCCCCCCGCCGCTGGTGAACACACTCGCGGCCTTCCTCCTTGTCCTCTTCTTCAACTTCCTGCTGAACACGTTTTGCCACGACTGCAGCGTCTTGGAGGTCCAGATCCACATGCCGCTGGTGATGCCCACGACCAGCAGCATGAAGATCTTCACCATGAAGATCTCCACGGCCGGGATGGAGGCCTTCATCACGCACTCCTCCGAATCCGGCCCTCCTCCTCCTCGCTCCAGGCACTTTTGCTCGGTGGCTAACACCCTCCAGTAGTCCATGTTCAGCCTCTCGTAGAAGTAGCAGGCGATGACGCAGGTGGCCGGCACGGTGTAGAGCACGGAGAACACCCCGATCCTCACCATCAGCTTCTCCAGCTTGTCCGTGTTCTCGCCCTCCGTCTTCATCACTCTGCGGATGTGGAAGAGCGCCACGAAGCCCGCCAGCAGGAAGGAGGTGCCCACCACCAGGTAGCAGGAGAGCGGGATCAGCACGAAGCCCGTCAGCGCCTTCACGTCCATGCTGCCCACGTAGCACACCCCCGTCAGCTCGTCGCCCGCCACCTTCCTCATCACCAGGATCATGATGGTCTTCACGGCAGGGATGGCCCAGGCCGCCAGGTGGAAGTAGGAGCTGTTGGCCTCGATGGCCTCGTGGCCCCACTTCTTCCCCGCCGCCAGGAACCAGGTGAGGGTGAGGATGACCCACCAGAGGGACGAGGCCATGCCGAAGTAGTAGAGGATGAGGAAGACGATGGTGCAGCCCGTGGACTCCAGGCCTTCCTGGATGACGTACTGGACGCCGGCGTCGCGGTCGCAGGCGATGCGGTCGGCGCCGACAAAGAGGCGGACGAGGTAGCCCACGGAGTAGACGCAGTAGGACATGGAGAGGAAGATGATGGGACGCTCGGGGTACTTGAAGCGCTGCGGGTCGATGAGGAAGGTGAGCACGGTGAAGGAGCTGGAGACGAAGCACAGGATGGACCACACGGCCATCCACACCAGGGAGAACTGCTTGTCCGCCTGGCCCCAGTAAACGTCCACTTTGGAGTAGCACTTTGGGGCACAGCTCTCGCTCTTCTGCACATAGTGGAACTTCCCCGGGTTGCTGCAGGTCTGTTTGGCGTTCCCACTGTCCTTCACGTGATGGTCGTGCCCACTGCCGCCAACGCCACCACCTCCGCCCCCGCCTCCTCCGAGAGGCCGGTGGAGCCGGAAGTCAGGCGGCTGGGTGTGGGAGCCCTTGGGGGGGTCGTCGGAGCCGTTGTTGGGGGCCTCCATGCAGAGATTGTTTGGGTCGTTTTTATTGGGCAGCCTGGAGCAGTCGAGGGAGTCGGGCCATTTAAAAGTAAACTGCTCCATGATGGGAGAGCACTTCTCCCTGGCCTGTTCACACATCACTCTGCAGGCAGGGATGGGGGTGGAGACCTGCTCCGTGCACATAGGGGCATACAGGGAGCAGAGGAAGAATTTGAGATGCGTGTGGCACCCGAACTCTATCAGCGGGGCGAACTCGTGCAACTTAATGGCCGCTTCGTTTTGGTCCTCGTGGCCCATCAGATTGGGCATCCGCGTCATGTTGTAGCCAATGTCCTTACATAGTGGGATGTTGATGTGTTGACATCTCCCTTCACCCGGGCGGTCGGAGTCGATAGAGCTAATGGCTAAGCCCGCGTCACTCAGAGAGAGTAGGAGCAAATAGGAGAGGCTTAGTTTAGCAACGCTGCACATCCTTTCTCCTCTTTGATCTTTAGTAATATACAACATGACCAGGTCTTAGGACAACGCAAGAGTTGTGTTCCCTGCAGATAAAGCAGGCTAAATCCAAGTTAACACTCGGTTACGCTGTGCGTCAATCAGTGTGTAAAAAAACTTACAAAGGTTTACGGGAAAAGAGTATCACCATCCTCGTGTCCTTTTTTTCTTATTATTGTTTGGGCAAATTCCAACAATAAATCCCAAACAGGTAATGTAGAGTTAGGCCCATGCTTCTAAGTATAATTTTCTGTTCGTTGTAAAAAAATATGTTTGGCAGTTTTTTTATAAAGTTCTCGGGAGTTCTGCGTTATAATCCTTCCGTTGATTATTTCCGCATCCAGTGGTGAAATAATCCTATCCAGAAAAAAGCACAGCAACTTGTTTCCAACCCGCAATTGGATTCCGTCTTCTTTGAATGTTTCACTCTCCTGATGGTTAGTTAATACTACTCTCTAGCAAACTCGCGCTCTGACAAAATAGAAAAGAAACAACATCTAAAAACTCGCTTGCATCTCTTCCTCTGGCAGTTTGGGTAGTTTAGCGCTCTCTACAAATGCAAACAAATTGGTGATACATTATCCAAAATTAAGTACACAAGAGGAATTATTTATTGCGAAAGCTCAGGAGACGAAGTGACTCGTTGCTCGTGTGTTCTGTGGAGGAGCTCGCTCAGTCTGGTCGTCTCCTCGCCGTCCTGGTCTAACCTGCCAAAAGATCCGCCTTCAAAGACAGCTACTTTGCATAAGAAAGAGGAAACTGGCACGGTGATTATGTCGGAATCGTGCGGAACAGCCTGTAGCCGACTCATCTACAGCGTTTTAAAGGTTTACAGCAAACATCCCCTCGACCATTTGTTCCTTTAACTTGAAATAGTTCCACAAGTGACATAATTTACACTTTCCGGCGCAGGTAGTATAGTGACGGACCCCAAACGTTGACAAACATAACCGCTCAAATCCAATGGAGCGCCAAAGCCAATGGGGATGAGTCCTTTTCAATGGCACAACTGGCAATTTTCACGGTCCTCGCATTGTGGGAAAGTAGAAACAGAGTGTCAGCGGAGTTCCTCTTTTCTTCTAAGTTCCTCTCCCTCGCTTCTGTGAGTCAAATGTACTTCAACATGTTCACAAGATATCCCACAACAAAAGCTATGTCCCAATACTGTAGCTTAGAATATTATTGTCTAGCCGTTCTAAAAGAAAAAAAAAGGTTGACTAACCATGTCTGAAATTCATTGCGTTACTCATTTCCCGGATTCTGTTAAAAAAAAGTAACGGGGTTGCTCATTGAATTTAGGCCTGTATAATTTGAATTAGTAGTAAAGATGGTGAATAATACCTACACAGCTATAAAACTTAAAGTTATGAAAGTTTATCATTTAATTTGAACCATAAACGAATGCACATATGAGACAATAGCTTAATACTATGGGATTAGTAAAAAAAAAAAAAAATCTAATTGCTTTTCATTTAAAGATTTGTGAATCTTAACTCTAAGCTTTACAATATGGCAAATGACTGAATAGACAGTTTAGTATTTTATATCAAAATCTATTTTAGTGATCTTATTGAATTGAAATATATGTTTTGTCTGTTCCTTTGCGGATCAAGGTGAGTTTGCACTGGACATTAAAAAAAATTCTGTGTCTGAGTAACAGAGGTGGTTCATGCCTCTCTTCTGAGACATGACAAATATCCAAGAACATTATCTTATATTTTATAATTCTGTAACTTCATTTGGGGTTCACAGTGGCACTCTCCTCCCTGGTAGATGTATAGAGACATAGTTGTTTTTTTTTAACACAGAGGAATGAGGCTAGATCCATTACCATTTTAACTGCACTGCTTTAAAATATAAGGGTTGTCTAGGTGAAAAGGTACAGAGGATATGAAGCTGCCTCTACAGCCTGTGTCTGACACCAGATACCCCCCCAAAGCTAACTCGCGTTACCTTGTAAATGTCGGGGAGATTTACACTCCCAGCCATGCTATGGTCTGGCTCGTCAAAGGTGAAACCTAGAACACAGGTATAAACAGGAGTGCTTTTTGGACTACGTTTATCATTAAGAGAAAGCCGTCTGCCACCAAAGTGCTTCCTGCGTTTCAGAAGTTTGTTTGTAAAAATGTGATGAGGGGAAGACCGGAGACACAATGGCCACTCAACGTGTCAAAATGGTTTAGTAGTAGCAGAAATCCCCCGCCATCACATATCTCACTGATGGCATTTCAGCTGTCGCTGATGCACAAATGTTCAGACCATGAATATGATGGAGGATATTTGAGTAGTAACGCCACACTTGTTGGCTTTGTGGATTATATTGTACTGGAATGTATTCACTCTAGTAGCAAAACAATGCAGTCTGTTCCATATTGCTTTACTGGCTGTTTTTT
>JAVQIZ010176168.1:0-17090 GCA_036023535.2 Galaxias brevipinnis | reverse complement strand
GTGTGTGTGTGTGTGTGTGTGTGTGTGTGTGTGTGTGTGTGTGTGTGTGTGTGTGTGTGTGTGTGTGTGTGTGTGTGTGTGTGAAGAGTCTCGGCGCTGTGGTAATTATCACCACGGTGATACAGTGGGCCGTAGGGGAGGAGAGAGACAGGCTGCCTGACCCTCCAGTGCTGTGTACAGCAGCACACTGTGTGGGTGTGCCTGTTCAGGGGGGCACACATTTCACTGACAGTTGGAAAGGTGACATTGTGTGAATTGAACTCCTTGACACATTTCTCAGTCTATTGTCCTTTCCTCCCACGACTTCACCAAGTCTGTACGTAGTACCTCCAAGTGGAAACATTGCACTAAACATGCATCGTACTAGTGGAATTCCACTCGCCGGCCTTTACAGGTCCTATTTAAAACATGGTTTTGGAGCTCTTTAGTAGCATTAATGATGTCATCACTGCTGTTAATTTCTTCTCAGGTTGTCCTGTCTCTCCACCTGTCTTGACCTGCTGAAGCAATGCTGCCTGTTCTACAACGATCTCACTTCCTTTACACACATCGTGCACCCAATCAGAACGCTGCTCAGCAAACACATTCCTGTCCAAACATATCCGGTGGCCTTACAGGTTAGTGTCAAGATCACGACCAAGGAGCGCAACTACCAAGTTTGACCTTCGTTCGAGAAAATGGGTGGGAAGGCAGTTGAACTTTGGGTCAGAGGGGTCGATGGCATTTTAGTTAAACTCTCAATGTGCTCTTAGGCGATTAGTTGTCAGAGGGTTTGACACCTAGGAAGAATCATGTGTCATTATACCAAGTACAAAGTGTATGCACTAAAAACCTCTGGGATTATGAAACGCAAGTTTCTTTTTAATGATGTTTTGATGTTGTGTGTTTAAAGGAGCTTCACAGTAAGATCCTGGAGGCTGTCTCCAGTGTTCAGACTACCCAGCGTCCCTTGGTGTTTGAGAAAAGGAAGCCCATTCCTCTGAAGCTGTACACACCCAAAATAGTGGAAGTGTAAGTCTCTGAAAGAGCTCACTGGAAGTCTGCACTCATTTAGCCTGTGTGGAATACAACTGGTTTGGAATGAGAGACGAGCGCTTGTTGGTCTTGCAAATTTTTGTAGCACCATGTGCAACTGATTCACCCACTCCTATTAAGTGTTTGTGACATACTTTATAAATTACGTTGAATATCAACTACATTAATTACAAGACAAGTAGATGTTTACAGGGGACAAACCAGACCCCTGGAAGCAGTTTATAACACAAGTCTTATGGGCCCTTCTACACCCCTCGTCCCCCTAGGCTGGATTACGGGAAGAAACGAGGGAACACGAAGGAGGAGAAAGAGAAGGAGCGATTCAAGCACAAGTACAAGAAGGAGTTCAAGGGTGCTCTGAGAGAGATCCGAAAGGACACTCGTTTCCTGGCCAGAGAGAAGCTCAATGAGGTCATGAGCAGGTGTGTATCGGGAATAGCAAGAAGAGTCCTTGTGTCGTATTAAAAGCTGACAGTTTACGTTTTATAGAACTGATCTGCAAAGCTTTCTTCACAGTGGAGAAAGGTTTAGTTTATGTCAAAGCCCCGTGGCTTTTCGAAAGGCAAACGACTTGTTTGATTACAAAGATGTGGATTTTCATTCCCTGTGTTCATGTGTGTGTTTCACAGGGATTCTGAGAGGAAGAGGAAGGTGAAGGAGCTATTTGGCAGCTTAGCCACTCAGGAGGGAGAATGGAAAGCGCTTAAGAGGAGGAAGAGGAAGTGAGCTTTAACCTCTCATCTCACTTTCTTCAACCTTTTATAGTCTGTTCTTATTAAAGTGGACATTTTCATCTGCTGTGGATGACTCTGTAGCCTGTGCAAGGGCTTGATTTATTTACTACACTGTAAAAGCAGCTTGTGGTACTGCAATAGGACTTCATCAACCATTGATGCTTTTTCAATTTTTGATGATCAATACAATCAATGCAACCGTTTGAAGCATATATATATATATATATATATATATATATATATATAAGCCGTTTTATTGCAGTCATGAATCCCCCCACACACAGACACACACACACACACAAATACTAGTGAGTTTTGACAGTATCACTATCACTGAACACATTGTGGATAGGGTAAAAACAGTCTTAACACGCCTGGCCAACTGTCTGTAATGAAGATTGATCCATGGTAATTATCTTCTTTTAATAGTGTGATGCTGTTTGTTTGTTTCTGTATTAAAGCGTAGACAGAACACTTGGCTGTGGAAGTTTCACGCCCCAGAAATGACAAGGAGCATTGTATTATGTGAGCTTATGTACATTGTTCAATGCAGAATATTTGTGTTTAAGGAAATAAACACAAGTATCTTATTTGCTTCTGTTTTGGTATATTTAGTTATGAACACTACAACATTGAAAGAAAAAGGCCAACGCTGTATATGCAATCACGTCTAGCTTTATTAAGTAGTTCTTGAAAAACATTTATGCAGAAGTCATCAGTTCTGTTGCATAACACATAGGGAAGCAATGGTGGGATGGGGGAGGGAGACGTTGGTTTGAGGAGTAGCAGCTGACCATGACAGGATGGGGTTAGCGTTCCACAGTGGAAGAAGGGATGGTGATTTCATAAAGTAGCATAGTTACCAATAGTAGGAAATGTAGAGTGAACATAAAAAAGGTGGCCTTTTGAAGATGGTTTGGAGGGTGGGTCATGGAAAGGCCAGGGAGCGAAGAGAGAAAGCAAATGAAAAATGGAGGGAGGGGAGAGGTTGGGTGGAGGGATGTGGGAAGTCTGTGTACGAAAGGGAATGGGAGGTGAGGAGTTGGGCAGGTAGGGTTTTGGAGCAAAGGAGTAGGTGAAGAATATTGAAGAGTAGATCTCAGGGTTTGGCTGACATCTCTGTCAGCCATGGGAAATTGGTGTAGAACGCCCCGGAGTGGAAGACAAGGTTGTGCTGGTAGGAGTGATGATGTCGTCCCTCCACTGATGGACATCGTGGAGACACTCCCCTCCTTACTGCTGCTGCCAAAGAGGAAATTCAGCTGAATATAAAGGATTTCCAACTAACATCAATAATCACTAAAGTAAACCGATTTACTATTTTACCTTTGGATCTGAAGCTCTCCTCTTGTCTGGAACAATATTTTAGACACCTGTAACAATATATTATCCTGGGTTAGAAATATCCTTGCACTGCCACTGTATAGTTAGTGCAGCTGTATTAGCAACAGAGAGGGTGGTGTTAGAAATGAAGAATATGTTGTGTTTGTGCTAGGTTTTGTAACCCTACGGTCCTCAAGCCAACCCCCACCTGATGTTGGGATACCGAGCCTCTGTTCCTCTCCCTCCAGCAACTTCCTGTAGGTGGCGATCTCGGCGTCCAGCTTAAGCTTGATGTGCAGCAGCTCCTGGTAGTCCGCCAGGTACTTGCTCATCTCCAGCTTGGTCTCGCAGAGCTGGGCCTCTAGTTGAGCAATGATGCTCTCTAGACCTCCGGCTTTATCCATGTGGGCTATCTCCATGTCCTCCAGCTGCTGCTCCAGGGCTACGTTGCGGGCCCTCAGTCCGTCAATCTGGTTCTGGAGGTCGCTCACCTGGCTGTGGAAGGTGGTGATCTCCTCTTTCATGTTCTTCATCTGGTCCTCGTGTTTCCCCGCATGCTCCTTGAGGGTGTCGAACTTGCCCTTGTACCACTTCTCGGCCTCCTGGACGTTCTTGGCAGCCACCGACTCGATCTCGGCGCGCATGTTGCGGAGGTAGGCGGCCAGGTCTGGGCGCTCGCCGTCCAGCTCGGCCGTCACCTTGGAGTCCTCGATCTGCTTCATCAGGTCGGCCACCTCCTCGTCGTGCAGCTTCTTCAGGAACTCGATCTCGGCGACCAGCTGTTCAACGCGTTTCTCCAGGTCGGCTTTTTGCAGGGTGGCGTTGTCGACGTCCTGACGGAACTCCCTCAGAATCATCTCTGCCTCCCCTGGCGACGAGGAATGGAGGACGGAGTTTGAGGGTTAGCTACTTGTACTATGTACAGAACTACAGTTATATTACTTATACGTTTTCATTCAACAAAATTAAAAGTTTGACGTGGTCAAAAAGCTATGAATAGATCTTAATATTGTAATATTGAGTGAGATACTGCCTCCATTCTACTCTACCTTTGAGTGCCATCTCCTCCTCCAACTTGATCCTCCAGAGCTCGACCTCCTCCTCGATGTATCCCCTCTCAATGTCAGCGGATCCCTTCTCGTTGGTCAGTGACTCGATCAGCTCCCTCACTTCCTTGAAGCGGAGCTCGTACTCGTCTCCGATGCCCGAGGGTCCTCCCTGGTAGCGGCCCTGCAGCTCAGCCAGCTGGGCCTGCAGAGCCCCGTTCCTCAGCTCCAGGGCCTGCACCTTCTCGATGTAGCCGGCGAAGCGGACGTTCAGCTCCTGCATCTCTTCCTTCTCGTTGGCGTGGTGCTGGTGGATCTCCGTGCCCACCTCCACGGCCGTGCTGGCTGCCTGACCCGGGAAGCCCGAGCGACCGCGGGTGTTGTACGAGGCGCTGCGGCACCGAGACGGTGACGGGCTCTGGACCCTCATCCTGCTGCTGGAGCCGCTCACCTGGAGGCTCTTCTGGGAATAGGACGATCCTCTCATGTCTGCGCTGCTGGGATGTGTGGTGTGGAAAGAGCTGGTTGTAAATTTCCTTGGGAGAATAATAGATCCAACAGTTGAAGGAAGACTGTGTGTCTCGTATTCCTGGCTCTGGTGCTTCCCTTTGCTGCTGGCCCACCTGGTGAACTGATGCCGTCTCTGTGGCAGCCGGGCATTTTTAAAGGGCCACCAAGAATGTCTCAGCGAGACTTGAAACTCGCGCATGACTTTGACATTATCTAAACGGGGACGATGACTCCGTTATAGAGAGCTGAGACGCATGTCTCTTCATTAGCTAGCGATGCATTGTCAGTGGTCGGTCGGGTGCAGTCCGCTCCCCATCCCTCGCACCTTGGCGTCACATAGTGATCGCTCCATGTATTCTCTATTTTCCACCCTTCTCACATAGGGCGGCAGCCGTGGGGAGTGTGAGAGGGAGGGAGAGGGTACGTCCAGCACACTGGGGAAACACTGACGCTCTGCCCTTGGCAGCGAGTTCTCCTGTACAGCTTTTCCTAAAGAGGGATCTGTGCAGACTCCCTCACCTCGCTCCCTCCCTCCCTCCCTCCCACCCTGGCTCATTAATCAAGATGTCAGGCCCCAGAAAGGAAACAATCTTTAGGCTATTACCCATGTCCTAAAATACTGGGAGAATATCTTAACGGGGAAGGGTGTTCAGGGTTGCGCAATCAATCTCTGTAATCACAATCCCCTGTCTTAATGCCATGTCAACCGATCACACTGACACTGACGCATTTGTTTTTGGTCTGATCAATATTGTTGATTTATCCCTATAGGAGGCTATGCAGCTATTGCTCTTCAGAAATAGTGGTCAGAAATATACAGTACTGTGTGAAAGTTTATGGTAGGTGTGAAATAAGTGCTTTACAGTAAGAATGTTAATTGTTTTTTAGTTATTTATAAATTAATAAATTACAAAGTGAGTGACAAGAAAATCTATTTCAAATCAGTATTTGGTGTGATCACCCTTTGCCTTCAAAACAGCATCCCCTGCCTAAAACCCTATGCACGGTAGTACTGTATATCTGTAAAAGAATACTTTGGGCCCCAACTTTACTGGCACCCCTGACTAGCAATGCACAAAACAATACTTAAGAATTATAAACAGTATAACTGTAGAGATAAACTCAAAATACCAACATGTGAAAAATACTGTGCTTTGTGAATTTTCCAATTGAACCAACAAAAATAATGTATTGGTTCAATTAAAAATCTGTTTCCTCTGAATCAAGGTTTCGCTATTAATGGCACCCTTAAAGATGATTGCAAATACCTTCTTTTGAGTTATTACATCACTTCATGTTTCACTAGGGTTTAGAAATTAGGCAGTACACATGCAATTTCCCTTTGTCATCTAACACCATGAAGAAAAAAAATTAACTGACAGTTCAAAAGCGACAGATGGTTGTAGACCTTCATAACTCTGGTAATGGCTATAAGAAGATCCACAAACAATTGAATACTGAGCACTGTCAGGGCAATTATTAAAAAGAAAATTTAAAAAAATATGGCACAGTTGAAAACCTCTGGGGTAGAGGACGCATATGCATTTTGCCCCTCAGGACAGGGAGGAAGATGATGAGAGAAGCAACAAAATCCCCAAGAATCACTGTGAAAGAATTGCAGGCCTTGGTGGCATCTTGGGGTCACCTGGTTTCAAAAAGCACCATCAGATGCCACCTCCACAGCCACAGGCTCCTTGGAAGGGTTGCCAGAAGAAAACCTTTTCTGACCACAAGACACAGAAGAAAGCCCTTGGAGTTTGCCAAACATCATTGAAATTATGTCTGGAAGAGGTGTTCTAGTCAGAGGAGACCAAAATTTAACGTTTTGGTCAGATACAGCATTGGCGTGTTTGGCGTCGAAACAGAGATGCATACAGGGACGTACCTTTGCCATAGGTGGGCTTTCCAGCAAGATAACAACCCCAAACATACTGTACCTCAAGATCCACACAGAAATGGTTCTGTGACAACAAAATCAATGTTCTGCGATGGCCATCGCCAGACCTCAATCCAATCGAAAATCTGTGAGCTGAGTTGAAGAGGGCAGTTAATAAGTGCAAACCCAAGAATGTGATGGATCTGCATAGAGGAATGGTACAAATCCCTCCGGATGAGTTATTTAACTTTGTCAAACAGTACAGGAAAAGACTACATGCTGTTATCCTTGCTATAGGTGGTTGCACTAAGTAATAAATGAGGGGTGCCAATAATTATGAAACCTTGATTTTTGGGGAAAATAATTTTTTATTACATGATATTGGATGGTTACATTGAAACATTCATAAAGTACATTATGTCTCACGTTTGTCTTTTGAGTTTATCTCTACAATAATGTATACTTATACTTTTCAAGTATTGTTTGCGTATTGCCAGTCAGGGGTGCCAGTAATATTAGAGCCCAATGTATTCAATTACAGATATACAGTACTACTGTGCATACATAAACAAGTTTATAATGAATGTCTGTACTTTAAATCTGAATTGTAGTCAGAATAATCAAATGATCATAGGTATTCAACTTTATACATGATACCTCCTCAGCTTTTGTATGAGTATGGTATGCATAGCTCTGTGTGTGTGTGTGTGTGTGTATATTTGTATATATATATATATATATATATATATATGTATGTATATGTGTGTGTGTGTGTGTGTGTCTGTGTGACAGGCCCCAGCAGCCCCAGCCAGGCAGTTCCCTGCGAGAGCATGAGAGTTGGGCAGGTTCAACCTCGAGAGCGCATGCTAATTGGACGTGGTGGGCCTCCGATTGTGACAGGCACCATGGCGACCCGCAGGCACCAGCCACACTCCTCCCCCAAGCCTGTGGTGAGGCTGGCCCTGCAACAACAATCTTAACACGCTCACTGCTAGGCAACAGAGCAACTCTCAGAAGACTATCAACGCTGGGTTCTTTGTTCAACACTACTCACTGCGAGGCAATGGCACCTCCAACATGCAGCATTTTAAGTTTTAAAGGACTAGTTTTATTCAAAAGGAACATGAAGCAAAAGAAAGTAAGTCGAGACAATACTAATATAGGCATGACCCTAGTGACTTTTCTTTTAAAATTCAACTGCCTCACAGTGGATGGTGAGTTCTCTGTATGAAAATGACACTGATGTTGTTTGCTGTAATGGGCTGTGCCAAGTAGCAAAGCCATCCTGCATCCAGCATTACCTCAATGTGATCTCTCCTATATCTAATCTATCAGCTCTATGTCATGTTATTTTAAACAGAACCCAATCAAGTGGTAAAAACTAGGGGTGTAAGAAAATATGGATTCACTTAATTATCATGGTATTACGATTAGCAAGACTGTATAGGTTCTGAAAAACACTATAGATAGCAAATGTTAATTCCTCTGCTCACAAAAGGTAGTGTTATGAAATTGGATGATACAGGCACTTTGATAAATACAAATGCAGATCCCTCTGTTATGCTAACATAAAAAGTACTTTTTTGTACAATATATTATATCAGTTTTCCTAAGATTAGATTAAAAACAATAGCAGTATATCGCAATACATTGAATCGTATCGCCAGAATCTTGCCATTGCACAGCACTATGAAAAACATGAACTGGCTGTAAAAGCACACCTTTGAATCAAACAACATAAAGGTTAGGGGTGCAATTCCTACTACTGTGCATGAATATGCACAATGTTAATTATTAAAGCAATTACGGAATTAAATATATATTTATCTATGCTTATATAAAAGTAATTATGTGACAAGAGGTTATTCCCATCCTACAAAGTGTATTGTTACAGTGCATATCGATGCAATATCCACCATGCTTTGGGGGGTTCTATGATAAACACATTTGATTCTCACAAAAGATTCACACTAGATTCTCACATAAATCACTTACAATAGGTGTTATGAGGCACACAGATACACAGATAAACCCGCATCTTAATAAACATATTTTCACACATAAACACACACACACACATCCTAGTGTTTCTCAGTACTGCAGTGAGTGACACTGGTGAAGTCTCCTGTCCTTTTGTGTGTTTCTGAGCGCTGCAGTGAGTAACAATTGTTCAGTCTCCTGTCCTACTTCTCTCCACGTTCCTCTCTGAGGATAGGGATGATGATAATCTAGAAGACGTGGTGCCTTCAGATCATGCTGGGAATAGAGCTTCAACACCTTCTGCCTCGGCTAAAGCTCCCGTCCTACTCTTATTCTACACACCCACAAAGCTACCTGTACACTTCCTGATGTTCTAAAACCCAAGGAACAAAAACTGACCCAGCAATGTCAGGACTGTTTACGTTATTAGACCACCATTTCCAAGAACCACACTGTACAGAGAAGTTCTCTGGGGCACAATGTGTTCACGTTGAGCGTTCTGTGCTTTCAGGGAATCTCAGCAGGGCGTCTTTATAAACTGTGTCTCTACTGTTGGGAGTGTTAGATCTCTTGTGCTGCTGCTGTCAATAACACGACACCGATGAGAGATTGTGTTTGCTGCGGCCTGTCTCTAACGATCTGTCCGTGCTCACTCTCCTATTGACTGACTGGAAATGATCTCATTCATCATCCATCACGCCAGTTATCCTGGTGCCATCACACAAGCACACAAACAATCAGCCAGGCACACAGACAGACAAACAGCAGGATGACTGGCGGAATTAATCATGTTCGCAATATGATTCCATGTCGTATTTGCTTTTTATAGTTTATTCAACACTCAACAAATGTAAATAAACACGGTCAAATGCAAATTAATGTCACAGTCAATAATTAGAATTGTTTGGTTCCATGCTTGTTCCCCATCGCATATTTGATATTCAACTGCAACAGTTAAAACGTAAAAAGTATTGTATTAACACAGTAAAACCTCAGCACTTTATAGTCCACCGCAAAAGACAGTGACGATTCATAAACAAAAATAGAATCAGTAATATAGTTCCATTTCAAATACATTTTTTCTTTTATTTGTTACATAGACACTTAGGTGCTTTGAGACATACATTGTTGTATATTCTGTTATTTATGTCAAAGCCACATAGTCGATAGAGTGCTCCCACAAGCACACGCACAGAGACACACAAACAAAACAGAGGGACACACATAGACACACACACACAACCTCCTGCCCAGGTGGCATTCTCAGTGGGAGGGAATCACTGACAATGAGAGCTGGGCCATGAGGGCAGACAGAGCAACCTCCTCTCTGACAAGACATACGGTCAGGCGCACACACACACACACACACACACACACACACACACACACGATGCATTAACTCACACATTCACTCAAATACATACAGACAAAACGGTATAAAGACACATAGATATGTAAACACGCACACACAAACAAACTGCACAAACACTCTCCATAAAGGAACATGACGAGGCACGACGGGACTTGGCTGAGCAAAATGGAATGTTCCGGTATTAGGCTGTGGATTGTGTGTCCTACAGTCCTTCTAGTAGCCATCAGAATCCTCCTGAAGGGGGCAGGAGGAGAAGCAAAGGAGTGTTAGCCCTCCACTGACCCCATGGCCCTTCAACTTAACTTGATGAAACAGCTCAAGACCGTACCAGCTATGAGTGGGCATACCGAGGGACAGTAAACCCCTGAAACCCCACACTTGCCGTCCATCTAGCCCCACACCCCACCCTTCATCCCTCCTCCTCCTCCTACTGACCTCTGCGGGGAAGTCGGTGGAGTCGGGGACCACGGGCGACTCAGCTGGGTTTTCTTCGGCAGTGGCCTCTTCATCCTGACACAGAAGCACAACAATCAGTCAGCGATGCCAGGCAGCTTTAACGATGCCGTTTCAATAACTACCCGGTTTAATACCCGCTTGAACGTCAAACACAAACAAACCCTCAGCCCCATTTAAACACATTCATAAACAGAAGCAGTGGACCGTGTTTACTCTAGAGCACCATCACACATGTAACCGTTGCAGTTAGCTCATGATAGGATCTGCTATGAAGGTGAATGAGGCTGGAGGCTGTATGTTCAGATGGGCTGCACAGAGGAGGAGAAGGAGGAGGAGGAGGAGGAGGAGGAGAGGGCCATTAACAGTTAATGAAGGAGAGCCAGCCTCGTCTGTATCCAGCAGAGAGGACGCCTTGATTACTGCCTGCTTGCACCACATTGGGATGACCTTCTTTAATAAGATACAGGTGACAGAGCACCATGGCGGGATTGTCTGTGTGTCTGTGTGTGTGTGTGTGTGTGTGTGTTTGTTTACCTGGAGTGGGTATGTTGGTGAGCGAGTGAGTGAGTGAGTGAGTGAGTGAGTGAGACAATGTGTGTGTGTGTGGGTGTGTGTGTGTGTGTGTGTGTGTGTGTGTGTAAGCTACCAGATGACACAATCTCAGAGCAGTTGCTGCGCGGCCTTCTTCCCGTGTCGTTCCATTTAACACCGCCCACTGCGCCTCCATCTGTTCACCACGCAGAGCACGACACAATAACACACCATCACACGTACACACAAACGTACATGCGTAAGCACGCAGACACACACTCACATTTATAAACTTTCACACGCACACCTCCACCACCACTGATGAAGTCCAGAGCCTAGGACACTTCTCCTTAACTACTGTTTAATCTGATCAATGACCCTCACCAGGGCGCCCTGATGCCAAGCTATTTATCGATATCATTGGAAAACATTTCAGGGATTTTTCAATATTGAATTTCCAGTTGGAACTGCTGTAACCCCCTTTGTGTTATCACCTGAAAATGTAAGCTTCCTAAACTAAGAGGATGGGCATCAGATAGACAGGTGTATAGGTGAGGATGTTCTCTCTGCCTGCATATAGCACATCGTTTGTAGACTGGACGTGTTCAGGCCATTCAGAACATCAGGCCAACCTCACAGAGCTCTCTATATAGAGGACACCCAAAGAAAGAGACCGATCGATCAAGTCATCAATCAATCGGCTCAGGGTCCCCGTCTGTTGTTGACTGAAAGGACTGGTGTGTGTGTGAGTGTGTGAGAGGGGCAGAAAGCGAGATCAAGAAGGACCATCTCACCAGATTTCCACTTTCACACACACACACACACGCACGCACGCACGCACACACACACAAAATGGCTTCCATTTAGAATTTGATCAATACCAATTGGTTAATTTCCTCTCCTGGGCTGAAAAAGGTTAATGATGTCTTACTCAATTTTCTGTTGCCCATATTTTCAACAAAAATAATATTATGTGAATCTCTCTCTAGTTGCTTTCAAAAACCGTTTGTGGTATCAAATGTTTCAAGTCTTTATGCCATTTGTTGCTCTCTACCTGGTATTATGGGATGTTCCTGGCCCTGGTCAGCCATGCTTAGCCTTGCTCTAGAAATGAAGTTGTTGACTTGTGGTGCTAAACACCCAAACACTCGCCTTTTTAACACCACAAATGACCTGTATGTGTTTGTGTGTCTGTGTGTTTTTCTCTGTCTTTCTGACTTACTTGATGTTTGTGCATCTGTTTGTCGATCTCTCGACCTGCCTGTCGATCCACCCCCGTCTGCCACTTCCCTTCCAGTGAGACTAATCTAATTCCACACAGCCGTCTCAAGGTTTCTCGCTAGGGGCAATAGAGCCCGATTGGCCAGCTTGTGTACTAACTACCTTCCCAGCACCAGCTTCAGAAATTAAAAGCCACGGATGGATAGCCAGAGGAAATCACATCTCTGAAATGAAATCAAACTAATATAGTGCGGTGTCAACAACAGCAGCTGATCTGATAGGGAAGGAAACAAAAAAAGATTGCAGACTCTTTCAATCAGAGAAGCCAAAGTTGTTTTCTACTACACCCTATTTGCTGGGCTTTTCTTTTACTTTTCCTCGCGGTAAAAGACACACAAAAAAGCGACATCCTCCTTTGGCATGACAAAGTTCACAGTAATCACCAATCAGAATCTCCCAGTGCTCTGGGGTTACTGTTCCAGAATCCCCCAGTGTTCCATGACTAATGAAAGGAGCAAAGCCGCAACAAGCCCTCGGAACAGGACAACAAACGCTCCGTGATCCTTCCAGGGAAACGGCCTGTTGCTTCATCACTTCCTCCTCTCACAGGCCCAGTGTATCATGACAGGAGCCACTTGGTAATTACAAGCTAATTTAGAAATCCCTTCAGAGTTATGTGTCCCATTTAAGACCATATTAAAGAAGCCCTGAACCAATAAAAGCGCATGAGAGGCAATTTCCATGTCTCTTAACTAATGAGCGATGCCTCCGCTTGATGCTGCTGATTTGCCGCTAATAGGGGCAGGCGTATTTAACAAATGAGTTCTTGTCAGAGGGAGGAGGGCTGACAAATGCTGGGCTTGGAGAGCGAAGCAGGAGTTGTTAAGTCTGCTGCAACACCGCTGAAACACGCGTAAAGACGACCAGGACGCGTTTGTCACATTCCTATTAGCAAACATTTACTCTATCCACACAACAATCTGGGGAAAATTAGGAACGATTAATTATGTGTACACAACGAGGCTGGTGAGACATTAATCTGAGTCTCTCGGGTTTGTTTGTTTGTCTAACAGTGAAATGGAGAGAGGAAGAAAAATAAAGAGAGCAGGAAAACAAAAGTGTGGGAGAGGGAGTGAATGAGAAAGACAAAGAGAGGGGGCAAATAGTCAAAGAAGGAGGAATCATCTTTCATCTACAGAGACTGTCATGGCTTCATATTGTCTGTCAGAGTAGCATGGGCCTTCTCACTTCTCTGCCTACATGGCCAAACAGTCACACACAGCTACTCAGAGCTGCAATGGCAGAGCGTCACATAGTGAAAAGAGAGAGGAAACAAAGAACTCAAGGTCAGGCGCCATTTTGACACCACAATGACTTCTGCTTTTACTTTCACGGCGGTGGATATGTTTGCCAGGGCTGCAACCACCAACATCCCTGAGCACGTGAAATAGCTTGTGGAAGAGCAGCAGTGTTGAATGTATGTTCTATATGGCTTCCTATAGATTGTAGGCCCTTCTCCCTGACCTTTGTGTTAGAACATGAAGTTCACTATCAGAGTAACTCTTTGTTGAAAAGTGTCAGGTATCATTTTCACCTGTTTGGCAGGATCTTTCTTGACCAATCCGGTGGCAGCTGCGATGTTCCCCGCCCCCTCCACAGTCTTATGGGCCACAGCGGTAACCCCAGTAACCATTGCCCCGCCCACCTGGGAAACTCCAGACACAGTTTTACCTGCAACTATAGTGAGGAGATCAGATAACAAGAGAGGACACGAGAAGAGAGGAGCATGCCATTATGGGCTTTGAAAAGGGATTCATAGTCTTCCAAATCAAATAACGAGAGACAAAAAACACTGTCACTTAAATGTGGTTTTCTTTGTCTTGCAGTGGTTATATGCACCCCTCTTTTGGGTTAAAATAATCATTTCTTTAAGTTTATTGCAATGGGCAATATTATGCTACACAGTAGTACCTTCTGAAAAAAGAAAGCCTAGTCCTATTTAAGATAGATGACCTTCACTTAAGTGGCAAGTTTATCTATAGAACTACAGAACACATCTGAACAGAACGATGCCATACAGTCTGTTTGAGTTTTCTAGAAAGGCTCCAACACAGTTTGCATGAAAAGGATAAGATATTAACCTAACCAAATACATTTTGATTCGGGGGTAATTCCATTTACTACCCTACCTTTCCCTCTCTAAAAATGACATGACTCTTGGGTATAGAACAAAGGCCTGAGGATATTCACAAGAAAAACCTGAGGGACCAGATTTATAGAAAAACCTGATTAACACAAACACACACAAACTTGCACACCTAAAGCATATTTTTGGTTACAGGTTCTCTATCTGTGAGCTATGGATGTGAATACTTTTACTTGTGTGCGTGTGTGTGTGTGTGTGTGTGTATGTGTGTGCGTGTGTGTGTATGTGTGTGTGTGTGTGTGTGTCATAAAGAGTCTCACAAAAACCTCTACAGGGAATTCAAAGCATTTGCTTGCTTGTTATGTGTCAATGTGTTTAAACAGCTAGGGGCTCAACTACCCTTAGAGAGACCGGAGAGACTGCTGAAATAGGCCAGTCTCTCTCTCTGTGTGTGTGTGTGTGTGTGTGAAAAACCCAGTGCGTTGAAGGAGATAAAAATATTTCTGGAAACAAAATCCTTAAAATTAGAATTAGGAACATTCCATGTTCATGAATATGTTGGATCCTACCTGTTGTTACTCCATCCTTTGTTTTGGTGCCTATGGAGACATCAAAGTAAGTGAACATTTGGAAAGGCTGACAAGTAAAGTTAACTATGGACTGTGCGGTATTGTGAGAGTTTAAAGACATGAATTCCACAGTAATAGAAACATTTTAAATAGAACAGAACAGCAATAGTATAGAATACAGTTAAACAGAATAGAATAGAATAGAATAGACTAGATCAACCTGACAATGTACCAATTCAACCAAACGCCTACCTACAAAGATGACCCCGTCCTTCGTCATTTCAGCAGCCCCTGTCACTCCCTGCTTGGTTTTTTCAGCTGCTGCCACCACCCCATCCTTGGCTCTCGAGAAGCCCTTCATTAGTGCATCCATGTTGGTTTGTCTCCCAAATTACTCACCAACAACAGCTGTGGTGGCAAGGCAAAAGGAAAGTGGGCTAGAAACATAGATCAGACTTCTAGGTGGTGACGAAGGAATGTCACCGCCCTACTATGCTTTTTTTTTTCTTTTTTTTCTAGAGCAACCGTTCATTAACATTGATGTAAGTAAAATGCCCCCGGCCCAAACAACGTGCTAAACAACGCACCATTGGGCATTTCTCATTCGGTGCTAAGCACACCTGTTTGATTAGCATATTGACCAAGCTTTAGAAGGCTGGTCAACTGTGGAGCCAACGTGTTTCATTCTAAATTGCAGATTTTAAATGACCCTTATCACTTATTTGAAATCTAAACCTAACAGTAATTCTAATACTTATTTGGATCAACCGAAAACAGTTAATAATAAGATAATAAACAACAACGTAACATCAGGATCAGGCAGCGGTCCAGTCTACATCAATGACATGAGCCACAAACCTGTGGATTCACGCACCTGTTCACTCGCCACAACTTGCCTTCAAAGATATGATGCACTCTTCTTTGTAAAATGGAGAAGCTAGCTCCAAAAAAACAATTAACACCTGCCTCTTTCGTCTGAATTACAGCAGCGAGGGACGTGTCAAAGAGCTACAGGTTTCAAACCGATACGCGCCTCCTCCGCTTGGTGAACAAATGTAATAGCGATCGAGTGGTGCGCGCGTAAATCCCGTGGTGCTGCTGATGCTGAGCTCGAGACAGAATGGTTGCTTTACCCGTTTGCCTCCCACGCTGAGGGATGGACAGTCGACACACACAGACACCCACTCGTACGAACAAGCAAACATAGACACGCACACAATGAGAGAGGTAGACTGCTCACCACATGTAGGCTATTAGTCATCAATTGTTTGAACAACCCACTATTAACTAGAGCAATTAGGCTTCATGGTATTATCATATTTAGTCTTTATATCAATGAATGAAAGGTAATTTGACACAATACAATATTATCTTTTATATCCTTACTAGTGCTCCTTTGTCGTACATTTTTCTGCTGAGCTTTGTGTCACATTCTGCAGCCATATTTTTTATTGTGTTTTACTGTCTAACTACCCTGTCTTTCCCATCCTTTCCTCCAAACTTTCCTCCCTGTCATCCTTTCCTATCCTTTAACAACATCTCAACTGCTTCATTGGTCTGTGACTCATCTCCACTTTGTATTGACCTTCTCATGATATTATTTTCATATTTTTCATTCTTTCATTCTATTTAAGTGGTAGACATCGTGGAATCATCAATACTAATCTTGCTGATCGGTTTAGGTTCTCATTATATTTCCTATTTGCCAATTATGCTATGATACCATAACAATGTATGTGGGTCAACAACAGGATGCAAACAGACCCCGAATCCTTTGGGATCTGAGAGGAAATTAGTTTTTGTTTTTGAGGCAACACAATATTAAGGGTTAAGACCGCAAGCTCTAGCTTTTACTTTTCCCTTCCTTTATTGTGCTCGTCATGCTCTGTGATGGAAACAAGATATAATGTCTGATATGAGAGGCTTTCTGTGTGTAATGTTCAGTGTTCATGTTACTGACTATTATGTTCAGTGTTCATAATGTTTCCATGTATAATGTTCAGTGTTCATGTTACTGACTATAATGTTCAGTGTTCATGTTTCTGACTATAATGTTCAGTGTTCATAATGTTTCCATGTATAATGTTCAGTGTTCATGTTTCTGACTATAATGTTCAGTGTTCATAATGTTTCCGTGTATAATGTTCAGTGTTCATGTTTCTGACTATAATTTTCAGTGTTCATAATGTTTCTGTGTATAATGTTCAGTGTTCATGTTTCTGACTATGATGTTAAGTGTTCATTTTTCTGACTATAATGTTCAGGGTATGAGGTATTCTGCTTACTTTAAT
>JAVQIZ010176166.1:0-20183 GCA_036023535.2 Galaxias brevipinnis | reverse complement strand
CACACACACACACACACACAATTTACTTGTTGAACCTCATTTTTTCAGGATATATAATATTGTATTCAATAATACTAGGGCAGGGTACAAGTGTGTACGAACACACACGCACACACACGCACACACACGCACACACACGCACACACACACACACACACACACACACACACACATATGTGAGCATAAAATAAGGAGATTCTTTGCACATGAACCTGTGGGACAAGACACCCAGGTCATGGCAGGGAACAAAACATGGCGCTGGGCCATAGGTGGATGACTCAGGGTGTAGGTTAGTTAGGGATGTGTGAACAGCTGCGTTGTGTGATCACTGGAGGGTGAACAGGGAGGAACATCACGCGCCTCACTCACCACACCCTCCCCCGAGCCAGCGGTGAATGATATGTATCCCCCCCTTCAGCTTCCAACTTTGGCCATCGGTTCATGTGTTTCTCAAGTCGTTTAATGCCATTTCAAGTCACGCTAGGACAAATCCTCAAATCCGATTGTTTAAAATAGAAAGATGAGCACGCGAGCACTACAAGGCTCACCAACTGGTGATACCCAGATGATTCCACAGGCTAACGACAGTGATCCTGCTCATCACCAGCCTCTGGCCTGCCAGAGCGACGATGAGTTAATCCTGGATGTGCATATTGGTGCAGGCCAATCAGCAATGGCACGGTGCTGAAATTCCTCTCCAGTGTTCCTGGGCTGTAAACACAAAGAGCCTGTGCTCCTCGTCTCGGGCCTGAAGCCGGGCCCACAATAAAACTGTCACTGAGTTATTCCTGCCCACTGCAAGATGAAGCCCATCTGTAGAGAGAGACAGCTCTCTCCCTGTCCCTGTCTGCACACCGGCACCCCTCCCAAAGAGGCCCCCCATTAATGAGAAATAGCTCAAAAGCGCAGATTAGTTCCATACCAGCTGGCACAGACACGTGCCCAAAAAAGCCACTGTAAGACTTTTTTTTTAAGTTTCACTGTTTGGGAAAGTAAAAAAAAAAGTAGTGTAGAGGAAACTAGGTATCCTATTCAAAAAGGAAATGGGTTTAGACCTTGATACTCACAAGTCAGTTCACCTCAAACCATATCGACCCCAGCAAGCAGACGTCACACACTTCACACTCAATAGAATGTTGCATTTGTCATGCGCCCAGTGTCGTGCCAAGCCAAACCTGGGGTTGGCACTGCAAACAGAGATGGTAAACATCCCATAGTTGTGGCTCTGCTAGTTCTCTGGCCTCAGAGACATAACCTATCAGTTCGGACTTGAGGAGGTGCAGCTGACTCAATACAAGTAAGAGATAGATTACGGCAGCCAACAATTTCTCTGTCGCCTGAGAAGATATTACTCACTAACCCAAGTGCATAAAAAAAGAAGCCTCAGTTTTCCGTAAATACTATGCGATAAAGGAAAAAATGAGTGCATCAGAGGAAAATGTTTCTTTTTTATCCGCTCTCTCGTCGGCATCACTGTTCCCTGCCTTTTCACTTGCAGTACAAGAAAGGGTAAGTAAAGAAAAGACATTATGACTCCTCTACATGAAAGCTCCCTGCCATGCATCAGTACACTGTACTGCACTGTACTGCACTCTGAAACTCAACTCTACTCTCCTCATCAAAATGTTATGCACAGTGTCATTTTCTGTTCTGACAGAGGCACAAGGATTTTGGGATTGTATAATTATAACAATCACATTCAGTAGTAAAGGTTGAATCCCTGTAATCAGCTGGTATCAACTCGCCTGCCCAGAGGACATCGAAAGAAGAGGAGCCTGCTGTGGATGAACAAGGCACAGAGGCAAGCTGGGAATCTAAGGCTGGTTCTCCTCCTCCAAGGCCACAAACAACTCATAGAGCTGTATCTGGACTACAGCTGCCTGGTTCCTGTCACTGCTAAGTCTTCATAAAATATTCCTGTTTCCGTTATGGCAAGAAATAATTCTACAAATGATTCCACTACAGTAGGTGAACTGTTTTTTTTGTTTCAAATATATTACCCGGTCAAATCTTACTATTTTTCATAGGAACAGCGGACAATGTTCTGAAAGAACGTCAAGCCAGCTTTATGAGTTTGACCTTCTTATTGTTGGAGCTGATAAACCCACAAACTCTGTTTGCCAGTTAACACGCCAACCCTTTTTCCTCTCCCTCCACAAAGACATCCACACTCTCGGTCACTTATCTACTCGCACGCCTTTATTTCCAAAAGGCCGTAAAAATGAAAAGGATGACTACCATTGCTCAGGCCTTCGCACAGCAGGCCGAACGCATAAAGCCCATCCAAAGCACTGCCAGGAAACCCACAAAGACCCCACTGGGTCACACAGCCCCATGAACACTGCTATAAATTAGGCAGAGTTTACTTTCGACAGAGACGCCTGCACAGGCGAGAGTCTTACGTGTCCCTGTCTGTGGCGTATTAAATGTAATTTCTACACTCCTTCCGTTGCCCTGGGTTTATTGGTATGTGATTTCTGCGAGGATTAGGGAGGCGAACGAGAACAGAAATAGATGTGACTGGCAGTGCCGCCGTGTATGAGGTCATGGACATAAACAGGGATAGAGTCATGCTGTATACGACTTCTCAAGTGATGAGCGATGATAGAACCATTATCCTCTTGCAGACAAACCTATTTATAGCTTGCTTTCTGGGTTTATAAGGTGATAATGATGGAGAGAATAATAAAGGCAGCAACGTGTTGCAAACGACTACATAGCCGAGTGCCAAAAAGATTAGCGTTGATAGCTACTTGAATCCTAAGACAACACTACAGAGTATACTGTAAGTGGGGGTGCGTTGGCAAAAATAAACAACTAAATAATCCACATTAAGAAACCAAATATTTCCACTGTGACTGGTTACATTCATTATGCTGTGTCATTATGTTCTCCATTCTTGACCTTTGACCTAGCTGAGATGGACTGCAGAGCCTAGTCCTGGTCCCATGCATCATGTGTCTGCTTTTAGCCCCGACAAGCAGCATGTGCCACTAGGCCTAGCAGGCCAGCGAGACGGTCAGAGGTGACTGTGGTCAGACTTCAAGCCCCGGGGTCAACCTTACTGGACCCATCAGTATGAAAGAGAGAGAGAGAGAACACCAATGTGTGGGAGAGCTGTCACAACTGTGGATGCCTTGCTTACGACCGGTCTCTCATTTCATCAACTGGTGTTGGCAGGACGAGCCACCGGTTTCACGGGCTCTGTCTTCACTAGTCCCCACCGAGAGGCCCACGACTCGGGTTCAGCTTTGCTTCACTCCCACCTATCCGCTCACTCTCTCAAAAGGAAAACTCCTGGTCTGAATTTATGGAGAGAAAACAGAAGTAATTAGGGAGGAAGACCTCCCAACATGTGTGTGGACTCCTAACGTGCCACTCTGCGGATGGAGGGCCTACTTTGATTTCGTCTGTTTTCCCCACCGAACAAACACATGAGCTAGATGATGGGTCAATAAAATCTGATTAATGTGCTGGGGTGGAAACCATTACGAGAAAACGCAGGAAAGGGTGAGATCACTCTTACCAGTTTAAAGAACAACTGGCACTTTTAATAGGTTAATAGTGAGTGCGTGTATCATTGTGTCTCTGTGTCTGTGTGTGTGTCTGTGTGTGTGTGTGTGTGTGTGCTGGTGTGTGTACGTATTTTGGTGGTTTCGTGTATGTGTGGGCGTACACAGCCCCGCATAGGTCGTTTACGACAAGCCCACAAGAATACCGACATTAATTAATTTGTTCCTTCCACTTGGCTTCCCTTCAAATGCTTTAGGAGCAGTGATGGGAGACAGATGGGGTGGGTGGTTTAGATTAGAGAAAGTTGATCTGGCCCACATAGGCTGACTGGGGATCTGCCTGTGGGAGCAGGTTTCACAGGAAGGTCTGCGCGTAGCCACAGGCTCCGACTGTCCCCGCACTTCCTGACTACCTCGCTGGGGACACAGCTGTCGTACCTTAGCATCTCATCTATTCAACATGGGAGTTGACTAGGAAACTAAGGATTAACATAATAGAGGCATTTGGTCAAACTGTGTTTTGTTTGTTTGTTTATTTACATGTGGGACGCACATGCAGGTGGAATCGGTTCAATGTATTCAGTAGATTTTGTTAGCACATCGTTCATTAATTCCAGAAACCATCGGGCAATCATTTTACACATAAATCATCATCAGTTTGGCCCCCTGGGAGACAAAAAAACACAGGCACCTATTGTGCAAGGTATTGCATTACAGCAAAGGAAACATGCAAATAAACCAGGTTAATACATGCTGTTCTGATTACCCTAATGGATGTTGTATCTAGACTCCCTCTGAACAGTGGGGGGAGGCTTGGTGTCATTCAAGTCTCACGGGAGTGATCCAGGGATTAGGTTTCTGGGCTGCAACGCGCTCGCCCAGCAGAGCGACGTGATATCCAAGCTCCCACAAAAACAAAAGCCTCCACCTATAGAGCTCAGCAGGATCCATTGTCCTTTCCACGGAATCGGTGAAATGGGACCTGGGAGTTTATTGACGTGTTTTTACAAACCACTTGTGAAGGTTTGTGCTTTTGTCCATTCATGGTGCCTTCTTAAGAGATGCCATTCTGACATGACAATGGCGTGACGATGACATTCTCCAAAAATGGCAATGTCCAGACCAAGAGAAGTGCAATATCTAACCTCATCCCCAGTCAGTATAAATTAGTGGAGGGAAAACTAAATCTGTTTAGAAGCATACCCATAATTCTTCCCTGCCAATAAATTGCATGTTAACCATACATACGTTGGTGTGAAGTGGGTGTGTGGAGTCTATAGCATCTGGGCTAGATAGACAGACATGGCAGACAGGCCCAGGTGAGGACAGACCGACCTTTCCTTAGTTCCTGCTTTTCTAATGGATCACTCCTTAGCTACCAGGTGGGTTGACCCTCAACACCTTCCCGCCTGTGCCGCCACGCCCCCTCTGATCCCCACTCACCACTGCTTCTCTCTTTGCCCTTTCCTCCCTTTCTCTGCCTCTCTCTCTCTCTCTCTCTCTCTCTCTATTTGACACTGACTTAGTTAAGTAGTGGAGCAGAGAGGAGTGACAAGGGCATGTGTTCACACACATATATGTATGCATGTATGCATGTACGCCAGTGTATGGCATATACAATTTGTATGGGTATTATTGCCTGGAGGCCGGGCCATGAAAAGAGCCAGTTATCTATCATTCTCTAAGTTGTTTTGGGGGAAATGTTCTCTGTTCTGCCAACCCATTTGTTTCTGTAGAAGAGAGGCTGGGAGGGGGCCAGTCCACATGTGTCCTTTGGCAGCCAGAGCACAACGCTATGAAGCCAGACACATGCTTATTCTGTAGATTGAGGAACAGATGCTGAAAGGATACGACATGGAAGCCCTGTCTATACTGTATATTGAAACACAATCACAGATTCATAGAAAGGGATTAAGAATTGAACATCTTCTGAGGGTTTATTTACAACTAGCTTGTTTTTTTGAGTTCCCTTATTTTTTTGAGGTAAAGCTAGTAAACCTTTGGCCAAACGTGACTGGAAAGACTCCCTCACGCATTGTTTCCCTCCGGTTCTATCGCTATCACTCCCACTCCACAGCCTGACACAAAGACGAATGCACTCCCCTAAACTTCCCCTGCAGTAAACACGGCCAGCACAGAGACCACATCCATTTCAGTCACCGCTAGAGCCCCGGGAATAGGGCCAGTGGGGAGGCAGCACACGGCGCTCTGACACAAGGAGCACCTCTCCATCTCCATCTCCTCCGCGGCCACACTCCACACTGGAAAACAGATGTTAAGATGCTCTCACTGTCTGACACAGCCTCTCTGTCAGAGCACCTGGTTCGGTCGGATCCAAAAGGAATTCAATTGGCTGTGTTCTCTTTTGTTTTAGACTTTATGTGTGTGTGTGTGTGTGTGTGTGTGTGTGTGTGTGAGGAGAGGTTTGCTTCCTCGCCTGTCTCCTCAGCAGGGAGGACCTTTGGCATGTGTCTTTCAGTCAGGATACCTGACTGGGACCCACTAGTTAACCTGCCATCCAGCCAACTGTCATCATGCCGGCTTTCCGTCCCATTATGACCGGGGTAATTACTTCCCCCAGTCACTGACGGAGAGTCTTCCAGATACAGATCTGACAGGAAGAATCCTAATACTGGCATGTAGCTTAGTGACTGGAGGCCCAAACTACATGTTGAAAAAATTATAATTTGAATTGAATTCATTGATTTCTTAACATGAGTCATAAATCTAAAAAACAAGAGGAAGCATGCGCAACAGCACGATAGTGGAGTTAACAGGCAGCCAGAAGAGTGCTCCCATATTCGGTTTCTCCGTGGAACAAAGCAAACAGCACCTGTCAGAAAATATGCAGGCATCCAAGTTTCCAAAAAGAGGGGGAAATGGCGGCAGTGTGATAGGGAATCGGTTTGTTAAGAAGGCAGCAGGCATACAATCTTGAAAGTGAAGAAAGAGAGAAAGTGCAGGTTCAGTTGCGAATAAATGCCTATAAAGGGTTTGGATACTTTTGCAGACAAGCACACATCATGACTTGAGACCATGTGAAATTGTATTACATATCTCACATCACTCTCTTTTTGCTAGTCATAGGACGGTGCCAATCTTTCGTCTTGAGCACAATCAAAATGTCACCAGAGTACCCTTCAGTGCAGTTGCCAAAGAAGCTGCTCTATGGCTTTAGCAGTCTGCTGGCAGTCCTCTTGATGTAATGTCCTCGTCGGATTTGAAAACGCTTGCCAACACATGAAATTCTCGTTAATTCACAGAGAATGGAGAGTAAGCTCCGGCACAGCGTCCCAGTATGGCCTACTGTATATAGTAAGAAGAAAAATCATATTCCAAATTCATATTCCAGTATTATATTCACAGAGGTGACAATGTTTCCCCTCCCTGGTCCTCAAGAGAGTGGTTTTGGTAGACACATCTGCCTATTCATTGGGCTCTCTCGTGATTCGAAGACATGCTTTTCGGCTCAACATGCTAACCATGACAGGAGCTGCGACGGCTCAATGTAGCCAGGGTAGACTACCCGACATCAATGTCTATCAAATATTCTTAGATATCATATTCATATATTAATTAATTAAATAATGTATTCATTAATGTGTTGTTCCACTTTGGAAATGTAAGCTTTAACTGGCATGAAACAGTTAATAGACATATATGTATATTGACACATTGTCTACATTCTAAGCAACACAGTAGATCCCAGTCGATCCAGTACTAACTTTCAAAACATATGTTCCAGGGACATCAATAAGCAGGACTGTCCTTGGCCTTTGAGGGCTGTCAAAGCCTTTAGACCTTGGCCTCTGCTGTGCTGTGCTATACTAGACAGGGTGAGAAAAGCTCTGCCGTCTGGAGTGGGAGCTGAGCGCTGACAGGTGGCTGAGACTAAGATAGGGTCAGCTGGCTGGCTATTATCAAGCATTACTCAAGTGTTGTACGAAAGATCGATGCGTGACTAAACCCACTAATATATGAAAACAATTCTCATTAAGAAATACATTATAAAAATAGGACCCAAAGAAAGAGCAACACTATTTCATGGCTAATTCAAGGCATTGCGTTAAACTCAATGGATTCCATGCAGTGCAGTTTAAAGCAAAAAGTCAAAGCAGCTATAGGAAAAAGTGAACATATCAGGACGTGGGGTAGAAAGCTGACCACTCGGGCGTTAATTATAGCAATTGTTTACGGGGCATTGTTTAGATGGACACCGTTTCACCATTTTTGAAGTTGTCATTGAAATGTATATAATCCCCTCTTGGCAAAGCAACTGGGTGAGTATGGAAAGGGCTGTATTGACCTCTGGAAGCAGATTGTTTAGCCAACTGGAACCAGCTCACAGTCAACCTGAATGACTGCTTTCTCTACCGAAGCCCATTTAACAGCGCTAGTGATTGATGTGTTGACTTTCTTCTTTCTTTGGTGTACACATCAGAACAGGGCATTCAATGATGGTGCTGGCAGACAGGGATTACATGTTTGCTTGGCAAACTGAATAATTACAGCTAATAGCTTTGTATTGACATATGAAGATGTGCAGTTTCCCATACAGCCTAGAGTGAGCAGACCAGAAATAGATTAATGGTTTGGCAAGCTCCACAGTGACCGGAGGAATTCGGAGAAGGCTCTAAGGAGCCTCCTCAAATCTTATCCAAAGTTGTACAAGTGCTGCACCAAGCAGACCTCTGGAGTCTCCCTGAGTTATAGAGGCCACCCAGATAATGATGCTCCTCACACTGGGGGACTGTGGTGAGAACGATACCATACACTGTAGATGTTCCAGCATGGCAACCTTCCCATAGCCCTGTGGGGGAGAGTCAACTGTCATTTGTCTCCACTGCCACTCCGCAGCGCAGCAGCCCTGGGTTTATTTGGACTGGTCTGGATAAACACAAGGCAGTAGATACTGTATCCTGGCTGACTAGACCCGTCTCTCAGAGAGGAAGGGGAACGGCAGGATACTGTACTCAATCAAGCCCCACACACGCACGTGTGAGCGCACACACACACGCACGCACGCGCACACACGCACACACACACACACACGCACACACACACACACGCACACACACACACGTACACATAGTTCAGACTGAACTAAAAAAACAAATGCATTATTCTGTGAGCCAATAAAAAAAACTGGTTCATTTATCCCAAATAGAAAGATAACAATTCACTTCAAAATGGTGAAAAGATATGAGTGCCCTGTACCCTTTCACCTTATTCACTGACCAAAATAAACGAGACATAAACCAATCTATTACAGCAGACTCCCCTCTTAATTACATCTAGGGCCAATATGCTGGGCCTCCTGCTCATTCCTCATCTACCAAACCAGAGGTTATCTGTTCTTCCACTGGTGGTGTTAGGCTCAGTTTAACGACAGCCCTCGTCTGACTGAGAAGGCTTGGATTACATAACAGTATCGATGAGAAAGGGTAGTGCTGGTAAATTACACTGTGAGGGGCAAATCCGATCATTATTTCACCTGTTAGATCAGTATCTTACTAAAGAGGGATGGATGACCAATGCTGGGATCAAATATTTTTGAAAACGAAAAGCTTTTTAACTAAGCACTTTTCACTATCTCGTAATGTTTACTGAGTTCAAATATTCGTCTATACGACGATATCAGTTAACTTTTGTGTTGTATTCGACCTGGAACCGTCAGAATGTGGCCATAGCTACTGTAGAGCTCTTCCTCTTTTTACTTCATATGTATCTTAAGAGCTTCTCTCCTGCAACCTGCATAGTCATGCAGCCAAAACAGCCATAGCTCATTCAGAGAAAAGACAAACAACCAACTGAATAAAGCACCTCCCTCTCTCTCTCTCTCTCTCTCTCAGCTGCTGCTGTATTTATGAGGCTCACCGTCTGATGACCAGACCAGCGTGTTTTCTTTTGCAGAGGGACCTTATTTTGAAAAATGTAAAAGCTTGGGAAATTAAACAGTCTCTATGTATTAAAGGGAGGGTGCGGCACAAATGCAGAATGAAACGCGAGGAAGGGGTCTGGCTGGCAGAAAACCACAACCCTTTTTGTGAGACATAGCTGGCTTTCAACAAACGTGTCTTTGCAATATAAATCAAACTACGAGATTTGGAAAAACACAATTAGGAGTCAGTCATCCATCTCTATGGAGTGACAGTGTCAAGGTAGGGGAAGGATTGGCAGGCCCAACTGAAGTACTCTCCCTTTCTGATAGGACAAATAGGCGTTATGGCTCAGAGAACAACAGAGGATCTAGAGAATGCTGGCAGGAAAGAATGCAAAGTGTGCTCTTACCTTATTTAGCCAAAGCCAGCCATCACATCATGGAGCATGAAGAGAAAACAAGACAGATAAAACAGAGATTACAATCCAAAGTTATGCAAGTTATGCAAGTTATGTCAACATGCCTACGAATAATGAAAATACATTCCTAGTATGAGGATGACATGAGATGCACGCCAGTCAAAATTGCCAAATTAAATAAGAATCAATGTACTTGGTAGCATACATTTATATATCAAGGATTCAAAATCATATACCTCGTTGACACAATTGGCAATTGATTGTGTGAATCTGGCAAGAATATGTTTCCCCATAAAACTGCCAGCTATGACAAGGTGATGAATAAGAACTCTAGCCATACTTCTGTCTCTTCTCCAATCTTCCCTCCCAGAAATGCGATACCAAAACTAACAACAATCACAATCACACATCAGACATTATGATTTACAGAAAGTAGTATCTTATTATCATGTCCATGTCAATGCTACAATGTTAACATCGCATAAGATCCCTTTAGAAATTGCCTGAAGGTATTTATCACTCTGAAAAACACCTTTGATGGGGTTCCAAGTATTCATTTGTCAAGTAAATACTTTGCACACACTTGAGTGTGTGCATGTCTGTGTGTGTATTTGCGTGGGTGTAGATGGATGTTTCTTTCTAAAATGACAGTGATATGAGCTTTCTGGCACAGTTTAAAAGGAAATAATTGACATATGGGATTGGATCTTATCATGTTTAGGGGAGGGACCGAAAACGAAACCAAATAAATTAGGTGTGACTGAATAGTTTGAAAACATTTCTTTAATTAAAAAAGAGAGGTTTGGCTTAGATTCAAATGTTCCTTTTAACCTTAGTGGGGTTGTGTTAATACAAATGGCATTTTGGAAGACTGGGAGACTGGTTGGGAGACGGAGGATGGGTGCAGTTACCCCCCAATCCCCTAGGAGTCTCTCTTTTGACCTGTTCTTGCTAATAGATTTAGAGTATTAGGTGTGTTGCTTGGTATGAAAGAAAGACCTATGGTTGTGCTACTGTGCCGGACCAATACTTAACTAAGGTCTGTTGTGCCTGGATGACTGGTTAAGCACAATCCGATTAATAACAGCTTTTTCGTTAACTTCAGTTCTCTGTATCTCTGTTCTACATACACTCACATACACACTCACACACACACACATTATCATCGGGAACACTATTCAATAAGTATCTGCTTATTTAATATCTAATAATATCTTTATTAATATCTAATATTTTACAATAGTGCACAACAGTAGTCCAACATTGTAGTAAATTATATTTACGCAGGGACATTTTGAGTTGGAGGAACAATATCATTCTCCCATCAGTGAGTCTGAGGTTAAAAGAACAGGACTAGCCACTGGGCTCTCACCTCAGAGGTAGGGAAGACCGGGGGCAATTGTAACAATTTCTGGTTTTCAAGTCATTACTCAAAAACCTCTTCGGATACAATAAACTATTTGGATACAAAAATGTATCTAGGTAACGTTCAATAGGTAGGCAGAATAATGTTCTATTTGTTGACAGTCTTTAAATGTATCTACAAACACTGTTAGTCACAATATTGATTACAACAGTACAAGTCAAATGTTACAATCTGCCCCCATGTGAAGGGGCAATTGTAACAGCATATGGGGGTAATTGTAACATCACACATAATACCTTCATAAAATACCTATAGAAAATAATGCAGACAAAAACTATAATCAAAAAACTGGAAAACGGACAAAATGGGAACACAATCGCATGGAAGTCAAAGCAAATGGGGGAACTCTTATTCTAATTAATAATAATTAATAATTATTTGAAGTGAGGTATGCAGGGCACATCTTAGTTGCTTTCACATTTGTGGCTCAAATTGTATGTGCTTCCAACTGTGCAAAAGACTTAACCACTGGACTATGCCACAGAATAGAAAATATAATGGCACATTATAATGGCACACATAAAGACAGTTTTCTGAAATGATTAGCCCAAAAATGTCTACCTACAAAGCCGGACACCATTTTGATTTATTTCCCCTGACCCACATACTGTGTACACAATACCTGCTACATCATCAATTCAAGAAAGCCTACAGTGCAAAGCCCCCTTTCCAAAAGGAGAGAGAAAATGCAATAACTTCCATAGAGTTTGGGGGCCCTTCTGGGTCTGGGTGAGCCCACATTTCAACAAGCAGCAGGCCTGTACGATCACACCATAACAAGTTCAGACACCTTTAGCCTAACACTATGGCACCAGATTCAGGCCGTTTGATGTTTTTACATTAAGCAACTCCATCCCCGTGGTACCCCCTCTGAGTCCCCCACACCCACCCAGTGTTGACCCTGTGACATGCTCACCAAAACCTTTCATGCACACCTGGTAGCGGTTAAGCTCAATCACAGCACAATGTCAAGACTCCAGAATGTTCCTTTAAGGATAGGGATAACTTGAAAAAGGCGTTCTCAACAAAAATTGGAGAGTGAAAAACACACACTGAAATACATTGTCATTCAGTAATTAGATAGGTAGTAGGGCGTGTAGGTAGTTACGTGTGTGATCATTAAACATGTACTGTACATAAAAAAATACTGGTAGGGTACTATATCTCAAAATGGGCCAGACAGTTATTTAGTGGGTAGACTTGCATGCCACTGATGACCTGAAGTCCATCCCAGCAGACGGTGTAAGATTCCAGTAAATTCCACCACACCTGGTAGGAGCTGTTCTGGTGTTTAACTGCTTTACCAGGGGCAGGGTGGGGTGTGGTGTGTGGGCGAGGGAGTACTTTTATTTTTTGCCAGCTGCTATATCAAAGGCATGATGAAAGGTGTAATTTCACTGGATCAGAACGCATTTCGTGGTTCGAGGCATTTTTTTCAAGATATTTTTTTATTGCTGACTCTGACTCCCTCCTGCAGCATCAATGACTAATGCTATAGGTGATGAAACCAATAGACAATGACTGAGGGAAAACTTATTTTCTTCCTGGTGGAAACAGAAAAGATCTCCCATGTGTTAAACCATGGAGCTGTGCAGAATGGAGCTGGAGTGAACTTGGTTGGTGTATGATCTGGCTCAGATAAATGTGGAACTGTGTCCAACACTGCACTGACCCAGCTGGCTTCTATAAAGGCCTCAAAGAGGGCCATGCTGACTCTAAAAGCCACGGGATTTAAACAGCGGACAAAGCACTCTTCATATATTCTAAATATTACGTGATTAAAAAGCAAAAAGAAAAGAGGTTAGATAAGAGGTTAAAATACACTGCACAATTACAAGCCTACAAATGTAAGCTTATTTTGGCCTCGAAACAATAGAAACCGATGAATGAGTGCAACGATTAGCATACTATTGAAGTATGCAGAGACTATTGAAGTATGCAGAGAGGGGAAAGAGTACCTTCACTCGATGACTAAAACAAATATTGATTCCTGGTGGCACCCGGGGGAGGACTACGTTTGTTTACAATGTCAGAGTAATGAAAAAATGCCATTTCATTTGAACTTCTCCAAGTCGGTTGTTCTTAGAATTACTCTGTTTGGAAATGTTTAAAGAGAATTGAATGGAAATTGAGTGAGAATTGTTTCTTACTGTACTTGACAGAGTATCACAGTGTCGTATGTAATAGGCTAAATAAACAAAACTTGGCTAGGAAATATAAAATAAATAACATATTTTCTGGTCTGGTGGACAAGATGGCAATTTAGTAGGGCAGGCTAACAGAACTCATGAACAATACACACCTATTGATTGACAGCCAATTATCATCTACACATATAGCTGTCCTTCCTATAAACGTCAGTATATGGAACACAATGAAATAAACGTAAAGCGATCCTATATGCTACTAGATGTGTGCAACTATTCTGTTCATGTGTTAAAACATGAGTAGAATTATTCACAACAAAAAACCATTACGATATAATCACAAACCAAACGTCCCTTGCAACTATATGGTGGTGCAAAGTGTTGGAAATATGGAGCACTTTGGAAAAAGTATGGTACCACATTAAAATATGTTCTAGGAACACCGTCAGTGCGCAACATTGTCTGTAAGCATCTGGTCTCCATTCTGATGAGCTGAACACACAAATAAGGAAAAGCAGGCTAATATGTTTTCCCAATGGAGACAGAGATCCTTATCACCTGTCTAATCTTCAAACAGACACCTCTTGACTCCCTCAACAGCTCCTTGGCTGAGCGACTTCATCAAGAGCTGATTGTCTGCCTAAAGAAAACAGACCCTGACTGAGAAGCTACAGGCAGATGTCCTCTTAAGACAGACTGAACACTTAGTAATTTGTTTCTGACCATGTCAAACAGCTCCAGCAACCAGCCGCCCACCTTTGACTAGAAGCTTCTTTCTCTGTTAGGAAGGTTTGATTGATATCACACTCTGCTGAGTTTTGACCAGTTCATCGAAAGATAAAAGGTTTCATATCGGGGTCACATGACTTAGACATTCTTTTAATTATAGATACCATCATTTAGAGTGTTTACAACTCACAACCCACTCCTTAGAGTCAAAACTATTCAGATATTTCAGAATAGCAGTGTTTACAAAGGTCATTCGCTTGAAATGAATCTGATCTGAAACTGGATATGTGTTTCAGAGTCCTGAACATTCCTCAGAACGCTAATTTGATCGTGGGAGTCTCACTTTGGGAGAGCACCAGCAGCAGACTGTCAAGCTAAGTCACCACTCTTAGCAGTAGTCTGTGTCAGAGACACGTTCTGGGTTAGCTGTGATGTCTGGAGGTTTGTTTTCACCACATTCTGACTGCTACCACATGCCCACCTGCTTATGTCAACCCCTGACCTGGATGTACTAGGCTTTTTTCGTCTTTCATTCTAATGTTAAACACAGCTACTAGAAGTTGCCTAATGTTTCTGTACCCCAAAATAAGCAACGCTACAGGCACTAGATGTACACAAATAAGACAAAATAGTCTCCCTTGTGGTTCGGGTCCAAATGTATATATTTACAAAAAGGGCTCAACACTTTGAGTTTGCCTTGCGGCGAGGGAGTCTGTACTTAGCATGTTGTTTTTAGCCAGCCTTAATGTCATCCCTGTCTGGGGCGATGTGTCTCTGGGCTGACTGAGCCACATCAGTGGGAATGGGAGATGCTAGGCTTCTAGTTGACAGCTGCAGTCCTAGTTCACATGGCCACTGTGGTCCCCACTATCACACAGACTCCTCAGCTGTAATTAGCAGGACTGCTGCGGCACACATTGCTTTAATTGGTCTGAGTTTGCGCCCGAGTCCCGTTAACGCTGCTATAGCCCATCTGAACATTGGCTTATTCATAGCCTGAGTGGAAGGCAACAGAAAAACAGATTTTTTTTTTTAGACCTACTACATTAACCAAAAAAAAACCCCTGCTAGTTTATCTTTTTCCATCATTGTGGTCTGTTACCACAGCTTAACATTACAACCAACACAAAGGATGGAGTTTTTATGGTTGATGCGTGTCTGTGTGTATGTTCTGTGTGTTTAGGGCAGGGAACAAACGAGAGAAGGCTAGACAAAGACAAACAGAAGTAGAGAGAGAAAGAGAGAGAGAGGGACAGGGAGTTGTGGAAGGGTTGGTGGTGCAGAGTGCTCTGAGGTGATCCATGTCTGGCTCATTGACGGTGGGGTCAGGCCTGGGTCCTCCACTGTTTATCCAGCCTGCCAAGTGGAGAGCGACCATAGGTGACTGGCTGATCCCTCCAGCAGAAATGCCACAATCTATCAGCTCTATACCGGCCTGTGATATCAAATGTGTGTTAACCCAACAGATTGTGACCAACTTCAAGAAAAAGGGACAAAAGCCTAAAAATATGTCAGAAGCATCATCATCGTCCCCTTACTTCAAATGAGAGTATATGCTTCCCAAACAAAGGACCGTGTGACTCCTCTTTTGTGTGAATAAATGATGAGATGGGACCGGGCCCTTAAGCCGTCAGCATACGGCAGAGCAGTCCAGCCCTCTGGTAACAGCCAGTGTTGTCCTTTTAACCAAGTCCAAAAGGCAGTACTGTTGAGAGCCCTCACTACAAGTCGAGTGGTAGATTGTGTCTACTTAGCCTATTTAGCTATTTAGGTACATCATGAAGTGACTCCACAGTCCAATTTTTCTTTGAGATAAATATCCCTGGGAAAGAATCCAATGGAGAAAATGTGCCTATAATTATCTTATGATAACGAGTAGTGAGAGAGAGAGTTTGACTATGGGGTAAACCATTTTGCCCTCAGGTCCCAGACAGCTGCTTTGCTGGTCCATATAAAAAGCACAAGATGAAGGTCTATTCTAATGGTGCTAGCCATGGGACAACACCATTTGACTCGTTTGACCTATATTCCAGGCTCTACTTTTTACCACCAAGGAGCTGTGAAATATCAGTAGGACTGAGGCTCTTAGTACAAGGATGTAATTTATATTATCAATGAGCTGTAATATGTCTGAACTGTGGCTGTCCTCTGTTAGCAGCGCATGCACTTCATGTTGACAGGTTGATTGAAAGAAACAACAATGAAGAAATAAAAGGATGATTCATTACTGAAGTGTGAGGGGTTTATGTAAACACAGGCATCCCTGATTACTTAGACACATGTTCCGCGGCTATGACATCGCTCAGACACTATGTGCAAGAAAAAGAAGAGATGGAGAAAACGGCCAAATCCAAGATGCATTCCCCGTCTCCCCGTCACTCTGGGATGTCTCTCCCACTGCATGCAGTGTGAGCAGCAGCATTCCGCGACCATCCTTTAAATCCATCAACCTATGTTCCCAGCATGTAACACGTGGAGGAAGGCATAGGCTAGTCCAGTAGAACTTAGTCCATGGTTCAAATGGCTTTACGGCTTCTGCTCGGGTAAATCTATCACTCAGGCACTGAGGAAACGCTGTTCCTCACTCGGGCTATGATTTGTGGCTAAGATAACAACCTGCTTCACCTTGGCGAAGCTAGTGGGAGAAGGCCATGACAGCTGTTCCAGTATCCTTTGTTACATAATGCTGGGCAGAGGGGGACAGCGTACCTAAGCTAGCAATGCTAATGCACTTCACAGAACAGAAGGTCACTTATGATGCCAAATAATGCTGTATTGTAGCAAAATATGTATTTATGGTAACGATAATTTCATGACAATACATTTTCATTGTCGTTTTCAAACTTGTATTGACTTTTAGAATTTTACACATTTAAAAGTCAGTATTTTAGATATTCTTTTAAAGGTGATATATTAGTATGGAATACTGTAATCTTCTGTGTGTGTTTAAACATGTGTGTGGCAATACACAAAAATAAATGTGATACAAAATGCTGATGTGGAACATACAGTAGGTGACAGGAATGTGAGACCTCACTATTCTAATATAGCAAAGCGAGTTAGATAATAAAATAAACCAGCTCAATTGCAAGTTACATTTCTGGCCGACTTGATTAAGCTGTGAAAAAGGTGTTTAAGCTAAATATAAGCATTAGCACATGCATGTGAACTGGAAGCTAAATATATACAGCATCAATTGGGCCTTGGTATAAGAGCAAAGGGCAGCTGGTGAAGGCAAGATGCCCATCATACTAATTTCCTTCTCACATGCTCATGGAGAGCAATCAAGACTTTTATGTTTCTCACTGTCTCCCCTTGTAACTGTACTTTCTGTAGAGATGCTTTTCATAAATAGTTTGCTTGGCTTGAGTGTCTAACTAGTCCTTGTGAAAAGGAAATACTGCAACAGTGTTCGATACACTGTTTTCTTAACTGAATTAAATTAAGACTGTCAATATCTTCGTCACTTTTTAGGACCAGGTTTTATTGGGGTCCTTTATAATAGTTAAAAAAAAAAGATTTTGCTTCAATATCTAATTAGAATCTGGTTTGATTATGGACGATACAATAGTAAAATCAATCGTTAAAACTGAGGGAAATAGGCAATGCCAGTATAAATTACAAAAGCTAACAAAACAGTATAGCTTTATCTAATCACACAAGAAAGGGCCCCATGTCTGCCTGTCCTATGAATGATTCGTTCAGCTACAGGAACCTTCCGAGTTTGGCAACTCAGGAAAGAGCCATGCTGTTATGATGAAACAAACATCTATAGAACATTCCGCCATCTCCATGGAGTGCTAATTTGTCATGGCCAACACAACATCTACAATATATGGGAATCCCTCTCCAATCTCCTGCTGCCTCTTGGGGGTCATTCTGACTGGATAAGCACAGTAATAAAGGCAAATTCAATGAGATGGATTCCTGCATTAAGTGGATGAGGCCCTCGCACCAGGACTTGGGTTACACTCTACCCAGAACAGACACATACGGAGGGCTTTGTCCCCCGTCGCCATAGTCTTATGACAAACCCCTCCTGTCTCAGCTAAAAGCAGCCCTCCATCTCTGCTTCCATCAATAGCAGTGCCAAGCACCACTCGTCAGGTCCCCCCATCTGGCTCCTTGAAAGACTGCTGCTGGGCCATGTCGTTTGTCTCACCCCGAGACTCCTTCAACAAACCTCACCACTGATTAGCTTCTGTCAGGAGCTCAACAAAGGGATTATAACAAAAAAAGCAAAATGAATAATTCAAATAAATAATAATAAATGCAATCATTAAATGTACTAATTGATTAAATCTTCTAATCTCCATCATGCTCCACCTATGGGTGTGAAGCACAATGTCTTACTCTCCCTTTGCACTAACGGTGTGCTGGGGATGCCTGCACTGACACTGGACTCCCTGCTCCTGGGTTTCTGTGGAGTCAACACTTTCCAAAGATAACAGTGGCCAGAGCTTTCCACTCCCGGGCAGGCTGAGGCCCTGCTGAGCCAGCCGTGCCTGCCTGATGTGGAGTAGACGAAAAAGGGCCTGCTAGATCTGGAGGGTCCAACTATGGGCTACGCCTCCACAACCTATAGTTAACTACAGTTAGTACAGATGAGAGAAATATGACCTGAAGAGGACAGAGTGAGGGAGAGTGTGTTACGGAGCGCAGCGCATGACTAAGTATAGATGTGAAAAGTGTTCGTCAAGAAAGCAGAAGGCAACGGGGCCCAGGATGCTGAGCTGACAACATATTAAGATAATTTACTTGGGGGCAAAACAATTAGACACTTGAATTTTCTTAAAAAATGTGTACATTTAAAAAAAAAATTGTGTGCCAATGAATCAAAGCTATGTTCTTATCCGGTGCCCAGTGCTACCAATAACTCTTCAAGAATAGCCCTGCTTCCCCATGAATTCTCTGTTTCAACCAGACATCCTACTCTGTGATATACTGTCCCTTTACGCCACTCAAAGGTAAGTTGAGATTTCCAGGAAAGCCCTGTCCCTCGGAGTGGGTCTGGAAAGCTGGGGCTGGCAGTGTGCACAGTCACAAGCCACATGCCGTTCTGAGCAGGGGAACGTTCCTCCTCTTCTTCCCCTCTTCCTCCAAAACCATCCTTCTAGGAGTAGGGGGGCATGAAAAATGGTTTAGCCCAATACAGGGGGCAGCAGAGATATGCAGTATTAAGCAGGAAAACCCAGACAAATTGCAAATATCACAGATGGGGAACGGAAAAAATCTTCTCTAAAATTTAGTAGTTTTCCACAGGAAAAAAAATTGTGAAATTCGATTCCACTTAGCAACCTCTTACCGCTGAGTGCCCAAAAAATTAAGAAAAGAGTAGAGTTTTACCACTGGCATAATATCATCATTACTTTCTGTAATGGCTTCCTTGACGGTTTATGTCTGTCAGAAAAGGTAACGCTAATAAGTAAGGTGACACAACTTATGCTGGCAACAAACCCTTACTTTATACATGTATGCCAAGTCCAATATATCCTCTGACTCCTGGTAATAAAATTGTTAGGTTCATATACTATAGCTTCAATAGATTCTTTAAAACAGCCTTTTTAAGCCACGTCTCCGATGAGGAAAAAACTGTGAAAGGCTCAGATAAAGACTGGAGAAAAGAAAGGTCGACACTGTAGCTTACAGGAGGTGGGACTGTGTGTGTCCTCTTCATAAATCACCCCATGGTGACAGGAGGTGGTCCACCAGCCCCTCAGCCCACCCCCGCTAGGCGACCCCAGAGGTGACAGCAGAATGGCCTGCATCCTGCTCCCTTGGCCACAATGCCTGGTGCCTAGCAAGCCCTTTCATCCTCTTACAGCTACAGGCTCAGCCTCTGTGAGCAGAGGCATCAAAGGCACCCAAGCCCAAGCCCAGCCCTGTGAATGTTTGTGTGTGTGTGTGTGTGTGTGTGTGTGTGTGTGTGTGTGTGTGTGTGTGTATGAGAGGGAGAGAGAGAGAGAGAGAGAGAGAGAGAGAGAGAGAGAGAGAGAGAGAGAGAGAGAGAGAGAAAAAAAAAAGAGAGAGAGAGAGGGAGCGAGTAGACACAAAAAAAAGAGAGAAACC
>JAVQIZ010176157.1:0-19757 GCA_036023535.2 Galaxias brevipinnis | reverse complement strand
TTAGATCAGCGTTTACAGTGATAATGTTAAACAAAGGTAGGGCCATACTCTCTGTGTGTGTGTGTGTGTGTGTGTGTGTGTGTGTGTGTGTGTGTGCATTGCATGTGTAATTTCCAAGTATAAAATGATGCTGACTCACTCTTAGTGTTGATCCCATTATGTCCATGTCTCAGCTTTCCAAGCAATATACTGGTGGTTTTGACTGGTGGTTCAATAGCCATTCAATCATTTTTGACAATTGAAATCACATGCAAATGTTGTTTTTCTGGGTTACAGGTGTGTGTGAAAACATGTCCCAATGTTTTCTGGGGTGTTCCAATAACTTCCTACAGTAATTCTCCAAGAACCGTTTTCAGCCAGGAACTCTGTGTGCCATCGATCAACTTAAATACCACCATCCTGGTAGGCCTCATTGTTGCACATTGTTTTACAGAGTTAGACACCAGAGTCAGTGTGTAAATCTCAGTAGCTTTTTACTGAATACATAAAAGCCCCTGAAGAAACCTCTCATATTTCAGTGACTTTTATTTACACGTTTTTTTTTAGATTACAGTGCCTCACCATTGACGTCATTTTATTTTACAGACGGTCCAACAAATATTGAATAACGAACTGTGTCCTCTCTACTACACGCCAACTATATCTGGTGAGGACCTGTTGCTAACATCAACTAGATTCCAACCTACAGATGTATAATGCATTGCATCAAAACATGCCACGCTGTGTGTGAATGTTTCTTGTTTTTTTTTTATTTTGGTCCTAGTGCTTGGAAGATGCTTACCCAATATTACTGCACTGGGCGATATTCCACAATATTTTGCCACGTTGCCAGGCTTGCCCTCAAGCGTCAATGACACATCCAACGCCATCAAGAATGGAACAGGGTTTGTTTGGTTTTATGTTTATAAAAAGCTTAATATCTGAAAATGTCAACTTTTAAGAGCTATTACAATCGGTATTCAATCTTAACTGGATTAACCCAACATCTCTCTCTTACCCCCAGTGACGGGTCTGTAACAGCGTGAGTTTCCTGATCATACAGTATAGAGAGTGTGTCTTAGTGCATGTCTGTAGATCCTACTTGCTTAAAGCCAAACGTGAATGTTTGGGCTTTGTGTTGTTAAGGTGTTGTTTTTAGATGTAGAAGTAGATGTAGTGTCCCTGGTGTTAACTTGGTCTGTATGTAGCATTCTTCTCACCTAGTGTGTGTTCTATTAACTACTAACTGGGCTGCTTCGAAAGAAAATGCAACATTAATCCAATTATTGGCTAAGGGTAAAATGTGAAAAGTTGAATGCCATATATTAAGGACATTTTCGGACATTGACCATGACAGCTTTGATACTGTAAAAAGAAACAACCCAATCGTGTTGACAACAGACACAAATACAAAAGACAACAAACACATGTGTAACTTGAGATGAGCCTGAGCCTTCAGTTTAGCCAATGTTGAACATCAGAGTGTGCGTGCTAGAGCATTACAACCACCTTTATTCATGTCGTTATGGTTATTCTCTGTCCGTTAAAGATTTTTGCTCTTCACTAAACATAACCAATGTCTAACATGGGCTCTCTTTCTCTGTGTCAGTGATCTGGTAAATGGCTTCAATGCCAGGGACGTTGGTGTTCGAATCTTTGAGGACTTTGCATCGTCATGGCACTGGATCCTCCTGTGAGTCAACCAACCAGCCTCCTGGGCTTCCCTCCACACCGCCCCCTGCTGACTACAATTAGAGATCTGCTTGGACCTCTAAGAACTATTGGACATTGGATACTTCGTTTTATATTTACAGGATAATGAACATAGAAAGCAGAATATTAAGAGATTAATTGCAGTGTGCCAAAACGTCACAAACTAGTTCGACCTGTGTGAAATGTATACATGTGTGCACCTGCATGTCCCTAACCGCCATAGGCCCATTGTTACTCACTCAACTATTTTTCTCAGTTGCCATATCAGTAACAATCTGGATGTATCTTTCTCTCAGAATTCTAATTTAAGACTTAACCTCACCCTGACAAATCCTCTCCTCTCCTCTCCTCTCCTGTCCTCTCCTCTCCTCTCCTCTCCTCTCCTCTCAGTGGGCTGGTGATCGCAATGGTGGTCAGTCTGTTATTCCTGCTCCTGTTGAGGTTCACAGCTCCTGTGATGATCTGGGTGCTGATAGTGGGACTTCTCGCAGCAGGGGCCTATGGTAAGTCTGCAGAAAGCCTTAAATGTTGGGACATGTCACTGCTGTTTTGTGTTTGTCTATAAGCATATGGTTCAATTGCTAACGGTGGTAACTATGTTGAGCCTCCATGTTTGTTCGGGGGTGGGTTTTGTCATATGGTTTGAGCACACTGTTTTGCTCACCTTAGGTATATGGCACTGCTACTGGGAATACAACAATTACAAGACAGCCTCCGCAACCATCAGCAATGTGGGCTTCACCACCAACATCAGTACCTACTTACAGGTTCAGGAGACATGGCTCGCTTTCCGTAAGTCTTTTGGCAAACTAAACGTATGAATGAACCTTATATATAAGCCTCAATCTAGATATATTCTATGTATGTTGACTTATTACCAAGTGTTTTTGGTGCTTCAAGCAGAGGATTCTTTTCACACGACAAGTGCACTCCTCTCTGTCATTCAGTGATAATCATATCAGTGGCAGAGGCCGTTCTTCTCCTGACCATCATCTTCCTCCGAACCCGTATCCTCATTGCCATTGCCCTCATCCAGGAGTCCAGCAGGTGAGAAACTGGTCAAAATATGAGACAAGAAATAAGAAAGCTGGTTTTCAGAGTTACTGTCCATACCCTACGACATATGGTTGATAATTTTAGAATATCTAGAAGAGATTGATAGTCCGTTGTGTAAGGTTACCTTAGCAAAATATGAGCAGGGCTCTGCCGTATGCCCTCCCTCGTGTACCATTAAGGGATGTTGTAAGGACCACTAGACGCCTCTGTTCCACAGGGCTGTGAGTCACATGATGTCCACCCTGCTCTTCCCTCTGGTCACCTTTGTTCTCTTGCTGATCTGTGTGGCTTACTGGGGTATCACCGCATTGTATCCTCTCTCCACAAACTGTGTGTGTGTGTGTGTGTGTGTGTGTGTGTGTGTGTGTGTGCCTATGTGTGATTGAGTAATCTAATAGTATGTGCCTATTAAATGCAAATATATTTGATATCATTCTTGTTAGTGTCAACGTGTTAGTGTAAACGTGAAGACAGTTTTTTTTATTACTGCTGTCAGTAGTGCAGCCATCCCTGATTATACCACTTAACAAAGTGTGTGTAGATATCTGGCCACTTCAGGAACCCCCATTTACAAAGTGGTGGCTCTCAACTCCACTCAGGGTAGCTGTGACCAAGTCAACAGCACATTGGACTGTGACCCACTGGTGAGTTGAACAACGACCCGATTCCCTAAGACAAAGTCTCTGGTGAAAAAACATCTCATCGGCATGAATAGAAAAGATATACACACAGCTCGACTGTCCCCTGTAACATTTAGTAATGTCTTTTTTTTATTGTTGTTTCTCCTCACAATATGCTGTTTAGTCGTGGGTGACCTCTCTGTGGTGACCTCACCCAACTTCCTAGACCTATGTCCATTCTGCTCTTTCTATTTCTATGGGATGTGCCTCCATTTAGTTTTCTACCCATGAACGTTTGCTCTATACTGTGTTTATACAGTCTGTGAGTATTATTATGAAAGGATTTTCCATAAAACAAATTTTTATTTCCCTGTCTCACAGACCTTTAACTCCACACTCTACCCGGGTTGCCAGTCGGCACGCTGCATCTTCATCAAGTACAACGACCAGGGTCTTTTCCAGAAGAACATGTTCAATCTGCAGATCTACAATGCTTTTGCCTTCCTCTGGTGTGTGAACTTTGTCCTCGCCCTGGGACAGTGTACGCTGGCCGGGGCATTTGCTTCCTACTACTGGGCCTTCAGCAAGCCCTCAGATATCCCCACTTTCCCACTCTCCCAGTCCTTCATGCGGACCCTTAGGTAAACAGTAACCTTTTTTATCTTTTGCTTTAAGAGCTGGATTTATCTTTTTGACCACTAGAGGGACCTTTACCTCTTATTGACACTAAAGCTATGCAGGCCTGTTATTATATACCGAACCAGGGGGTGCTCTTTAAAAGTAATAAGAAATATAGGTATTTTCTTTAAAACTGCTTATACATTTTTATATTTTCTTCATCCTCAGATATCATGTTGGATCCCTGGCATTTGGAGCTCTGATTCTCACACTGGTCCAGATAGTCAGAATAATCCTGGAATACCTTGACCACAAAACCAGGGGTAAGGCTGTGCATGTCTCAGAACTTCTAGAAAAATTGAATATATGTATATGTATATATTATTTATGTATTCATTTAAATGTCTTTATTGTGCGTTATCCTCCTTTCAGCTGCGCAGAACCCCTGTGCTCGGTTTATTTTGTGTTGTCTGAAATGTTGCTTCTGGTGTCTGGAGAAATTCATCAAGTTCATCAACCGAAACGCATACATCATGGTAAGTAACTTCACTGCTTGATTCAGACACTACTACTAAATGTAAATATATACAGTACCGTCATGATGCTGAACGGTAAACTTTGAGAAACTATAACTTTAAATTTTTTTTTAAAAAGTTGTATTTTCTTTACAGGTGGCCATCTATGGTAAAAACTTCTGTGTCTCAGCCAAAAATGCTTTTTCCCTGTTGATGAGGAACATTATCAGGTGGGTCCTGAAGTCATGAGTGTGATGCTACTAGTACCACTCATATAGAGACATCTACAGACACAATCCATTTGCATGCGTTTTGAATGACTGGTATCATGGCTCTGTGCTGGGGGATGTGTTTCCGTGACGCACTCTTTCTCCTCTCACAGAGTGGTGGTGCTGGATAAAGTGACGGACCTGCTGCTTTTCTTTGGGAAGCTGTTGGTAGTGGGAGGAGTTGGTAAAGCTAGTGCCTCCCTCTCACACCTTACAAGCCCAAACATTTGACATGGACATTTGAGAAACCTTGGGATAGAATTTAGTGCGAGAGCGTAGCAAATCAAACGACTGTTGGCTTGCACAACGATCATATCGATCACGTTTTTCATTTCTTTATTCACAATATGCTCTGTATGGAACTGATATGCTTAGCACGGTCGAATCCCTCCGTTAACCTTAAACTTCTCTGCTTTACCTCTTAGGGGTCCTGGCCTTTTTCTTCTTCTCTGGGCGAATAGTCCTGCCAGGAAACACCTTCCGTGCAGAAACACTCAACTACTACTGGATGCCCATCATTGTGAGTATCAGCCATTAAATAGACACCACCACAAGAAAAGGACTGCAAATCCAAGTGTTTGTTCCGTTTGAGTGACGGTTCGTTCTATCTGACCATTTCAGACGGTTGTGTTTGGATCCTATCTGATTGCTCACGGGTTCTTCAGCGTCTACAGCATGTGTGTGGATACGCTGTTCCTCTGCTTCTGTAAGTGGACTTCTGTTGGTAACACGGTTTTATACACACACACACATCTCTCTCTCTCTCTCACACACACACACACACACACACACACACACACACACACACACACACACAGGTTCCTGTTGCTAGTTTACTGATTGTTTTTTCCCTCTGTTTCTCTCTCAGTGGAGGACTTGGAACGCCATGATGGATCGATAGAGAAGCCTTACTTCATGTCTAAAAATCTGATGAAGATCCTCAACAAAACAAACAAGAAACAGAAGGGTAAAGGAAAGGATTGATGAGCTTTTTAACCTTTAGACACTCCTTTCACTCTAGTGCCTTTAAACTCAAACATTGCATAGCACAGCCACTTTGACACTGCAATTGAACTGTAATTTTCTTACAAATTCTTTCTTTTTTATTATATGTCAACGTTTACTCAAACTGAATCACTTTTTTTTTGCACTTTTTATATCTTTGTCTCTGTGTGTTTGTGACATGTTTGTTAGTGGTGAGTACATCAATGTGAGACATTCAGTAAAGCATTGAAATTTTCCAAAATGGAGTTTATGTTTAATATTGAACAAAAATCCATACTAACTCATGTTACAGTTTATCATATTATATAATATATATGAAACATCATGTTTTCTGTGACCAAAAACAACGCAACCTATTTTTTACAATAAATCTATATGTTTATTACAAGTGATTACTTTGCCACCTAAAGGTCATGACCATAAAGACCATGACATAATTTTTCAAAACTAATTCTTTATATTTGCTCAGACCAACAGTTATAATGGCCATGGCTGATAACTGGTTTAGATATTGACTGTATTGTATTTGTAAAGTTACAGCTCTATGACTGATGACATTTTTTTTATTTTGTTTAGATATTTATTGAAATATGCAGCGAAAATGTAAATAAAAAGATTGTTTCAGATCCATTTTTGTAAGTATCTTATTATCAATCAATGATAAAATGGCAAGGCAGCGGCTCACAGAGGTACTCATTATGTATCGTAAGAAGTCGTTTGCTAGTTTATGAAATTAATTCAGATCATGACACATTTGATCTTTGTTTTGGGTATCTCTTTTACACCAAGCTAATGTTATTGGTGCATGATCCATGTACAAGACATGTACGGGTCATGCTTACAAATTCCAAATGTATCTAATGACAAAACCCATTGCTCCACATTCCTAAAACCTTTCCATTCTATAGACTCAGACAGAATGTCCATGGGATACTAGAGCCACGTGATCGGTCATGTGAGTCTTGACAAAGCAGGCTCTTCAACTGGTTATCTCTCTGCTCCACTAAAAGTGTGCATTCCTCTCCTTTTGTAATAGTAGGCCTACTACAATGCTTGTGTTTTTAAATCCTTTGTACACACTTTAAGGGTCTTTGTTCACACTCAACAATATTGACATAACCAGAAACAATACGAATCTAGCTTGGCATTGTTTAAGGAAGTACTTATAAAACTTTAGTCAAAAGAAAGATATATGCATGTGCAATTTATAATCATATACCAGTAATAATTTCTAATCAAACACACAGTATGGAACAAGCGTGAATAAAGATGACCAATGATAAACACCAGAAATTCGAATGTATTAAACAGCTATTTATTCAGATTGCAGCAAAACATTTCATATTTTACATTTTCAGCCTTCTAGGCCATTTGGTTATGCACGTTTCCAAGTTTGAGCCTATTAAAAGACCTGTGTTACAAATGTCATATCCATAGTTTTTTAGTGTCACAAAAGACTGATAATACAAATGCCTAGCTTGGTCAGACAGCGATGAAATGACAAGCCCCCACCACTAACACATTACAAAAGAAAGCCCCTTTCATGTGATCGCCCATCCCTAACCATAGCAATAAAGTTAGTAAAGTGCTACAGGGCTGCTTGAAATGTATTGCAGTTTCCTAGACAGAGATTAAGCCAAATCATTGAATACCTCTACAACCCCTCCCCCTCTGATCTGTAAAGGAACCAATATAATATGTATGTCAGAGTGGTTTGACTGGAGTTATGAAATAGGAAAGGTCGTTTTTCCTATGTCCTGCGAGTGGTAAAACGCTCCACGCTGTTGGTCGTACCATTGGTAGGAGTGGCATAATTACTCGAGAAGATTTTAGACTTTACATGCTTGTCGAATCACTCACTTGTCTTCTCTCACTTTTCAAGGCTGGTCATTCAAGAAACACGTAAAAACAGCATTTACAATATTCATATATACAAATATATACCCATATACGAACAGACTAACAAAAGACAGACGGACACAAACGTTCATGAGAAAAAAAAAACAATAATTGCAATAGAAATCAGTGTTTTTCATTGTTATCACATTGGGGCACATTTCCATTGTTTCACGCCCGTCATTATGCTTCCGTTTTCTGACAACGACAATATTTCAGACAACGAATTTAAAGTGGATATACTCCTCTCTCCTTGCAGAAATACTGTGCCTGCTTTGGCCCTGTTAAAATGCTCTGCATTGAGTAGCACCTTGTCCGGTTAGTAACGACTTCGGACCAGGAATACTGTATGACGATGAAGGGGCCGCGTGCTCCTTTTGGAGCCGACCGTCCACACACTGGATTAACTGACAATACAAATGGGACCGAGTACCACCAAAAGCCCCTCAAAAAAGTCCACAAAGCCCAACAATAGTGGAACTAAACGGCTATTTTCTTTTAGTCTATCCCCTCTAAAACATGATCACGCAGTGTTAGTCTAGCGATCAGGGTACCTTCTAACTAAAGCTCAATGACACCCATGGTGTTGGATATGTCTCCATGACCTCACAGTGCAATGGCAGTTTTGTTAAGACAGTCATATATAAATACGTATAAAAGGTGTATCAATCTAGACAGTTAATACATTGTGTCCATAAATTGATCATTTCATGGGTTGCATACGGAATTTCAAGACAACCCCCCTGTAAGATCGTGGCTCATTGGCTACTCTTTGGCCCTTGAAGAGAGAATGGGGGCTATGGTGATATTTAATCAGGATTTATTTACCATACAAGCCCACTCTAACAATGAACCAGTCTTTAATAAATCGGTTGCAACAACAGCAACAAAAAAAAAAGGTTATTGTCCTAAGGTACACTTTGCTTAAAGGTCTACGTTAGCCACATATTAACCATGCAGTACAGAACATCAAGCCTCAAGCTCCCAAATCTGTACTAATTTCAATCATGTAATACTGCATACTGACCATCTACCCTCAAAATACTTATTGTCAGGCCAATAAACCCAAGCGTTTGTTTTCATCCAAACGAGCGCAAGCATATGTTAGAGGGAGGGCGATCTACAATGACTTGGCTTTCCTCACCCTCTAGTTAGGGTTTCAAACATAATTAACGGAGTCAAAAAGAATATATCAAGAAGTGGCCTCCCCTGTGCTAGTGTATAAACTGTCCCTTGCGCAAGTGGATGAATGTTTAGAGGTTGAGAACCTTGGAGCCTGGACTTTCTTACTCCTTGGTTAAACACCAAGTAAAACACCAACTCTCAGTCACTATTCACACAGAAAGTTAGTCCGTCATCGTGCATATGTGTGTGTACGTGTACGTGTGTGTGTTTATGTCAAAAATCATTACGTGCGTTTGTGTGAGGGACTTGAGCGAGCACTCGCAAATTCACCCTCTGTTAATTTCTCCCCTGCCCTAATCCAAGCTTTCATTCATTCATTCATTCATTCATCCATCCATTCATTCATTCCTCCATCCAGTCTTGCTCTCCATCACACACTGAGCAGCCAAAAGAAAAAGAAGATGGCCACAAACAAAAAGAGTGAGTCCTGCCAGTTGTTGCCGTTGTTGGGGTTACCATTGCCTTGGTTATCAGCACCATAGTGTGGGTCTGGAGGGGAGTGGGAAAGGGAGGTATACAGAGATTAGCGAGAGAGAGTAATGTTTACTTCATCGCTTTTGTTGTTTGTGTGAGGGTGTGCATGTGCATTACCTGCTCTATTAAAAGGATCGTTGGTGTTGAAGACTGTGGTGAAGAAGCCGAAGGGGAAAGCACCGATGCCAAAGGACATGTGGAAGCCTGTGTCACCAAATCCCTGGAAGGGCTGGGAAAAAATGAAGCAAAAAAGAACCACTTTCATTGTTAGATGGGAACACATGGGCGTGTTGTACAAACAAAAAATGTTTTTATATAAAAGACAAGAATCTCACCCCTCCTCTGTTTTCAGGCTCTGTCCTTTGGCCTTGAGGCCTCGGTGGGGTTTTCAACCTGGATTAAAAACAAACCAAAAAAAACATTCACCAATATCCATTCTCAATATACTGTATGCTTGCTATGTTTTTTTAAAACCTTTTAATAAACATATGCATAGAATCACACACAAGAAAGCATCTAAATGCGCGCGCGCACGCACGCACGCACGCACACACACACACACTCCCTCACTCCCTCACTCACAAAGACAGTACCTGGGGTCCTCTTGACTAGAACTTCCTCTGCCGTAGAGAGGGATGACTTTCTCTCTGCTGATCCCTGCTTTACAAACAGGACACTGCTGTCTACTGGGCCGGGTCTCCAACCACTAAGACGCCAGCAGACAAAGAAAGATCAGAAAAGCAGTGGAAGACTATAGAGAGAAACAATCTGACAACACCCTGGAATTGATACTGCAACAGCACTTCAGAGAACCATATAGCCCTTCACAAGCTCCTCTGCTGATAGGCTATTGGACTAGGGATAAACAAACGCAATCAGTGCAGTGTGTGGAAATTAGATGAACATGGTACAAGTCCTTGCTACCACGAGTAGAGGGACTTAGCATGGCCCTCAAATTCTGTAAAGACGTGGGAACTTGGACACAAAATAATAGTAGATAATGTAATCATTAGACCTTGAGGAAAAGTAAGGGCTACAAAAAAAACAACAACTTTTTTTTCTTTAAAAACCAGTTCCACCCACTCGACGATCCAGTCGAAGACCATAGCAGTGTTACTATTAAGGTGCTTTATTTAGTATCCCAAGAAGGGCTACCGCTGAACACTTACCGCCTGAAGTAACCCATACTCTAAAGAAAACCAAGTATGCAAGGCGGCACAGGGGGAAGGGGAGGGGGTAGGTTTAAAAACGCCTTAAGCACATTACCACCTTTAAGCTGAACTAAGTCAACTGAGCAAAGTGGTTAGTGGTCTCTCTCGACTCCAGTTACATCACAGCATTCGGCTGGTTTTCAATCAGGAGACATGAAGAGCTAATGTTTAACTCTGTTATAAAGTCAATGATAGGAACACAAAAGGCACACTTACTTGATGGAGGCAGGGCCAGCTATGTAGGAGAAAAAGAGAGGGGGAAATTAATACAACTGAACTGCTCTTTACCTGTTTTACACACTAAAATAACAAAAAAAATTCTATTTACAACAGGTAATAGTAAATAAGCAATAGTGAAATCTAGTAAAGAAATGACCAAACTGTTAAACTTTTGGTCTAGCTTCATTAGCTTATTCCCATCAATTTGGACACACAAAGCCAAACAATCTGGTTTTGAAGAGGTGAGGGGTCAAAGGAATCCCAGCTCCCCATTGTTTGCACTAATTAGCTCCATAGCTCCATGTGTCATCATGCGTTCATGCTGTCTCTCCACTAACTGTTTGCCAGGTCTGCTGCACTGTTCTAGCATTAAAGGCCCATATTTAAACAATGTCCTGTTTGACAGATAAGGCGTAAAGGAAAGGACCTTACAGAATGTTCAAAGGTGAATGCTTATTTCCCCAAGTATAGGGGTGAGGAGACTTATGGAAGCAAAGAATGTGATTAAAAAAATATGGTACATAACTTTCCATACGACCGAGACCTCAACTCTAAATGGGATTTGCACGTGATGATAAACAGGAATAACTAGTTATGGGCCTGCCATTTTAATTGGCATTGAGAAAGCCTATACAATGCAGTTAAGTTCAGAATATAAAGAATAATGTATTACCGAAACACTTTCAAAATTCCTATAAATTGTTACTTTTTTACAGATAAGCACTTTGTTCTCTCTTAAGCAGTGTACACAAGAACAACACGTTAAGACCAAATAAAAGTAACTACTGTAACTACACTCAAGACAAATCAGCAAGCCTAGATATTTCTAACAATTGATACAATCCCTAACATTTTTTCAAAATTAGCTGATAATCTATCAAATGCATATAAAATGCACATATGGCTTTGCCCATTCAACACAGAACATGTTTTCACATGTAGAGCCAACTTAACCTTGAGAGAAATATTTACTTTTACTTTGCTTCTGTAACTGGTTGATTGGGTGTAGCTGAGTTAATCATGTGGCATATCATTTTAAGAAGGAAAGGAAAACCTACAGATGGAAGATAAGATGGAGCAAACAAAACATATCATGTCAATAGTGGGCTAGGCTAAATCTAACAGTAGTTTCAAATATACAATTTTATTTAGCTGCATGAATGAGCTAGATGAACAAATGCCTGTTAAACCAGCAATGGAAAAAAACAGCCCTTTCAATGGATAATCAGTCTCCTGCAGGCAAATAAGTTTCTGCCTGACAAATGGAAATGCAACTACCAGCTTAATAGAACTCTCCCAAGGCGCACCCTTACAAAATACAAATATATACGGGTACGGTGCTAAGAACGGTGGCTAGTTTTCTCCTGTTGCCTAGCCTAATTACCTTTACAGCACAAGGGCTCAATATAGGGCCATCTTAAATAAAAGCCAGCTTGGCTTTGACATGCAGTATTCCTGAAAATAAAGCTGAGTCTCAATATCAAAGCTTTCGAAGAGCAACATTTTTGTAAGATGTGTTATAACTTTGTTAAAGTGACAGGGTTTTAGCTAGGAAAACATGGGCAGTCTTTGTCATCTTGTCTTCACTCTGACCTGTCTGATATAACGTGAAACTATGTTTTGCAGTCTAATTATGAATTGAGACACACACACTTGTTATCAACAAAAAAATAAGGAAAATAGTTGTGCGGCATTCTGTCCTCCCCGCTAAACTACTGTAGTTTGTAAAACCTTTGACCCCAATCCCAGTCTCCTCCCTAATCTCAAATTAACCCCATGGTGCTGTATGCCACAGAACTGAATGAAGGAAACGTATGCACACTTGTTTACATCATCAACAAACTATGTGGAGTGAAGTATGAATGTCAAATCTTGATACGCTCCTCAATTTGTGTGTGTGTGTGTGTGTGTGTGTGTGTGTGTGTGCGCGTGTGTGATTGAGTAATCTAATAGTATGTTCCTATTAAATACAAATATATTTGATATCATTCTTGTTAGTGTCAACGTGAAGCCAGTTTTTTCTGACTGCTGTCAGGCAGTAGGTACAGCCATGCCTTATTATACAATTTATGTATGTAGATATCTGGCCACTTCAGGAACCTCTGTGTGTGTGTGTGTTTAAGTGCCAAGGCCACTTCTAGGCAGACTAATTTAGGCCTTGCCAGGCTGTATCAAATAATGACATAATCGTCGCTTTAGGTTTCAATCAAAGTAGCCGAACAATGAAGGAGTATAGATTCGTGAAGCTGATAATGTTTTATAATTCTGCGAACGTTTTTTAGCTGTAATAGCGCTTCCCTGACTGGAAGTATTTAAAACCAAAACCCACTTGAACAAAACCATAACACAAGATGTAAGCTCACAACTCTTAAAGATGACAGAGCATTCAGTTCCACAATTTCGAATAATACAGCTAATTTTCTACATCTTTTTTTGTTTGTTTTGATAGACCAGATAAAACGTTAAGACGGAGGTTACAGTGCCAGCTCATCAGTAAGATTAGCAATTGCCCATAGTAGTTCGTATTGCCTCTCTACTACGAAACATCCCCCAAACGGCCTGACTGATGAAAATAAATGCCCTGCTTCGTACCAGAACAAGTGCCCGCACAGACTGATTACAGCGTCCCTGGCAGTGTCCAAACAAATGTTGCATTCGAATGTGGCACGATCGCGTTCTCGTTCGCCCTCCCCTCCGTTGCCTCCCGGGCCATCGCGCTCGTTGCTGCTCTCCCCAGCAGGGAATCCTCCTTTGCTGGCGGGTCCACTGTCACTCGAGGTCCGGGGATCCGCGGCCGCCATAACTGTTTATGGGATAAGTAATAACTCACAGCCAGACGTGAGCTACGAGATTCGACTGTCACCGGAGCTGTCACACTATACCTGCAGACTTCCGTTTCCGCGAAAAACAACCACGCATCGGGCGTAGACGTTAATGACGTAGCCAGCACTAGACGCACGCAAAAAGCAAACACACGCGCGCGCACACACACAGACACACGCACACACACACACACGCACAAACGCACACACAGCCTTCAGTGATTTAAAAAAAACATTGGATTGGAGACACAATTTAAATTAGTTATCAATAAACAATCATACACTTGCAGTGCTTGTAAAAAGGTATTTACTTTTATCACTAAATATACCAAACTTGGTATTCTGAAACGCTGTAGTTATAATAATATGAAATTATCATGATGAGTGGACAGTATAAATAATTTGAATGAACTGATACAATTTATATGTATTTATATATATATAATTTTATATGTACAAGTTCTATTCTACAGAGGATTTAATAAGATTTGCATCCCATTTTTCGTCTACAAACGTTTTGTTTTGTTACGGAAGTGTCTAATGCGAGCCGAATTTTCGCACGGACATCAAATGGGGTAACACACATGTGAGTTGAACGTGTTGTTTTTTTTCGTAATGAAATACCATGCTGTATAAACTATATGCTTGTTTATTTTACCTAGCAAGGTAATCACCTATCAGTTGTGCAGTGTTCTTAGCGGTGTAGTAGGTTACAAATAGTTAAATTAAGAGCTATAACCGAAAACTCGAGACAAGTGTTACCACTCGGGTAACCACTTAGGTTAGTTGCAATGAAAATCAAAAGGCAGAAGACCGCAAAGAAAACCTTGAGTTTCTACAAATTTAATTACAACTTTAGACTACCCTACCAAATCCTTATTGACGGGACGTTTTGCCAGGCGGCACTGAAGAACAAGATTCAGATTAAAGAACAAATGCCAAAATACCTAATGGGGGAGGTACACCTATGTACTACAAAGTGAGTAACGTTTTCATCAGTTAATGCATGGGCTTAAATAAACGTCAATACTTCTGTCATCAGATAAATCTAAACTCAAATGATTCTGCATCTCCTCAACAGCTGTGTAATGAAAGAACTTCAATCTCTTGGAAGTGAATTATTTGGAGCCAAACTCATCCTGCAGCGGTTTCAGATCAGGAACTGCCAGCATGTCAAAGACCCTGTCCCTGCGTCAGAATGTCTACTGTCAATGCTCGAGAAGACCAATCCTCACCACTACTTCGTTGCCACTCAGGTTGGTATGACAAAATGCCACCACAGCCACACATGTAGTGCTGGGATAACTCGGCTATGTTTGTCCTGTTATTATATGTAAGCACAATAGTTCTAGCTGTGCTACGTCCACTTTTAATATCACAGGACCCAGCCTCTGCCTTAGCTTTCACACTGAAAGGATTCAGTGACATACGTTGTATAGAATTCTGCATGTACCCTTACCCACTCTCCCTCTCTATGACCAGGACCATGGACTGACCACAGGCCTGAAGCTGATCCCAGGTGTTCCTCTCCTGTACATTATCATGAACACCATAGTGCTAGACAAACCCAGTAATAATTCACTGAGACAAGTCCAGGCAGTGCAGATGGGTGAGCTGGTCACCCCAGCTGAAAAACAGAGCATCAGTACACTGAAGGAAGAGCAAGGAATAAACAAAGACAAAGAGCGCCGTGGGAAAAAACGCAAAAGGAAACAGAGCAATCCAAACCCCCTCAGCTGCCTGGCGAAGAAAAAGAAACAACTCCCAACACAACCACTGAAAAAGACAGAAGGGAAGAAAAAAAGGAATCGTGTCAAGAAAAGAAAAGGAGGAACGGAGGGTGTGTCAGTTAACCCAAACCCCATATCGTAACCCAGAGTATTTGTGATCACTGCAAAATGCAATCATCTAACTTTCCTGAATGTTGTAAACCCTACTAACTTATGTTAGTTTTTAATTAAATAACAAAATGTGCTGGTTACTACCAATTTAACACGTTTTGCAAAGATATGTACCATTTTCTATTTTGATGTATGTTGAGGCATGTGCCATTTTGAATTATCCCAAAAACTTGTAATCAATTCAAATTTTCTATCCAATTCAGACAGTATTTATTCATTTTATATATAAAAAAAACAATACATAAAAGTTGCTGGAGTTTAGGACTACAGGCATGGCATCTTAATAAAACAGTTGACATGTTAAGATTCACTTTCTTTCCGTGGTATCTACAAGATTTGTACTTAAGATTTATACAAAAACAAAGTTGCAGGTTTACAGGCACATAATCAAACAAGGGATGTGCTGTAACGTTACATGATAGTTATTACAAGTGTGGGTTGGATATAAAAGGATGCATTGGGCTATACGTGTAAAAGGGCAAATAAATGATTACTTGGTGTCTTCTAACAGTGCATTTACTATGAACAGTGGTAATATTACATGTAGCTTATTCAGTCTGTAGGATTATTAGTTTAGAGTCCAAAAAATATGAATAAGTGTATTTAGACTTCATCTGATGGTCATCAAAATGGCTCCTTTGACTTTGTTTTTAATGACAAAATTAATGACTAGGTTGAATGATTATCATTATATCATAAATATAACTGCTTTAAACGTATTATCCTTAGATGAGTACCATAGCATTACTTGTGAAATTAAAATGACTGTCAGTCACAAAACAGCAGTATTCTGGTTGTAGTAAGAATTTAAAAACGCTATCCCAGGAGTATTCATGTAATAAAATAAAGTTCTAATAGAGCATGCAATAATTATATGCCACATACATGTGTATAATCTACAAGTCAAACCCACAATGGAGACCATGTCTAAATAGATGTAGCTACTTGAGTACACATGGTTAATAATTAGGAATTTCAGGCACAATGCAAAATTATGCAAAGAAAATAAGACTGGAATCACTTGGAATGCTTGAAACTGTTGCAATGCTTGACTGCTAGACCACTAGGAGTCTTCAATAAATTGATAGGTGGAGTTTTCCCAAACAATTGTCTACCTGTAGCAAAAACAAGTGGTGGAAATGGGACTCTAAAACTTCCAGCTCGGTTTGCTCCAGGTTACAAAACATGAGGACTTTTGTTCAGCAATGGGGAAATTGGACCCCTAGAATTTAACATCCGTCACATAACATCAAGTGACCCTGTCGAGTAAACAGAACCGATGGAACTCATCTTATTCATACACCTATTTCCTCATTTGCCTTGACCTTAAAGAAAAATAAGCCATCTTAAAAATGCAACGGTAAAAAAAAAAAAGAAATAAAAATGAAAACACAAGGAGAGCAAGAGAGGGGAAAAAAACTAAATAAAACGAATCATATACACACAACCATAAACAATCAGTTAAGGGTAATATAAAAACAGCCAGTGTGGAGTGGACCAGACGAGAAAACTCGAGAGAAGATGGAGGAGTCTCCTAGAGGTTGTGGAAGCGCAGTCCTGGCGTGGCGATGATGTCGCTGTAGGGCTCCGTCTGGTTCAGCTCCACCGCCTGCTGCTTCTTCAGAACCAGGAAGCTGTAGAACTTGGCCGCGGCCTGCTTCTTGTTGTTCTCCCTGCACAGCTCGAGCAGGCTGACCGACTGGGCACCGGTCTTTGCCATTACCCTCTGTGGACAGCAGAGAAAGACAACGCTTAACCAAACGGACTGGAGTAGCACAGGTCCACCGGGGGAAAAAAACATTTGTTCAGTACGTATGGCATCAAACACAAATGAACGCAACGCTGTCGGTGGGGATGAAGTGGAGGTGGACGTTACCTGAAGGCCATGGAGCATCTGCTGAGTCCTCTTGTTCCACCTCTTCTCCTCCTGGTCCTGGTCCCCAGCCTGGCCCTCCTCATCCTGACAAAGCACAACGCACTGCGTTAAAAAAATGCATTCTGTGCTTCCCATTCAATGTTCAAACAGCTCAAAGTTATGTGAAGTCAAAGCCAAATCATGAAGTCTCGCTACAGCAGTTGGTCAATGTCTTCGTTTTTTTTGTCTGTGTAAACGAGTTTGCGCCGGGGAGTTCAATCTGTGTAGCCCATGCATGTTTATCTCTGCGTCTCTCCAGCTCACCTCCTCCTCGGAGTCGTCACTGTCCTTCTTCTTGTCCTCCTTGTCCAGCAGGTCCAGCTCTGGGATGAGCTGACTGAGGTTGGCGCTCTGCTCGGGGGGCAGCTCCACCCCGGTCATCTCCAGCTGCTGGCCCACACCAGACAGGTTAGCCTGCTGCTGCTGCTCCAGGGTACCCATCTAGAGGGGAGAGGAGAGGAGAGGGAGGGAGTGGAGGGGGGGGGGGGAGGGTGAGGCTGTGTTATGTAGCACTAGTAGTCAGGTTAAGTGGTGCATCTGGACATTGCTAAAACCCTGCAGAACGTGGCAGTATTGCAAAGATGTCAAACACGAGCGATCAGGGCATGATATTCTACAAAAATCCTCCAAACAATTAAGAAAAACAACAACAACAAAAAAAATCGACAGATAATTTACAGCTGGCACAGAAAGCCAAATGGGGTTAGAAAGCTAGACTCACGGGCAGGGCTGGCTCTGTGTCCAGGGCCTTGCGTTTGTGTCCCCGCTGGGACGATGGAGGAGGCATGGCCGACTCGTCCAGGCTGGTCCTGCTGCCCTCCATGGCTGAGGCCTGAAGAACACTAGGCTCCTCCATGATGGTCTGATCTGCGGGGGGACAAAAACAGACGCTCAGTCAGAATGATAGGGACAAGGACATTAAGGTACAGCAGAATCATACAGTGAATGTTATTTTGTAGAATGACATGTTGTTGTTCATGCGAAAAAGGTGGACCTTAAAATTACAGTAATTGAACAAACACTCCAACTTTGTCGGGAATACAAAGACTACAATATAAGATAGACATAAACTCTTCATTATATCAAATATAATTCTGATTTAAGAAAGTCTAGGACAACCTATTTGAACCTGCAGAAGGGAGAGAGGTGTTCTCCTAAAGTATACACCCCTATAGTCAGTGATGCGTAACCACACATCATTTTAATGTGTTGTTTGTATAGCCGACTGACCGATGATGTCCCTCTGCTGCTGAGTAATGCCGGCCTCTCTGGGCACCTCGGGGTTCTCCAGCTCCTTCAGGAACTCGTCCAGGCTGTCCGCCTCGCCGCCCTTCCTCCTCTTCCTCAGCTCGTCTGGCACCAGGGGGGTCAGGCAGCGCGTGAACATCTAGTGGAGAAACAATCATAGAGGCACAGTGAAAGCGAGACCAGTGACAGGATCATTTACAGGGATAGGTACAATCAAATAGAACCACCCAAATCCACTTTTTTAACCCTTTAAACACCCGTGGGCCGATTTTGTTTGTTTTTATGTGTTTTAATAATGTGTTTGCAGGATTAACTTAAATGTAATTTATGCGATGAAAGGGTAAACCCTAGTCTTTTGAACCATCAATGCCGATTCATTGACACATCAAATCAATCGTGTCATTCGTGTCAAATCAAGCTAAACAATAAAGTTTGATGATAAAGTGTATGTCAACCTCCACTTAAGAGCCTCCCGATTCCACTGCATACATTCCATAAGAGCAAAGCACATCGGGAACAGCACTAAGGTAGTCAGTGTTTGCTTTCAGTTCATCTTACTTACAATAAGAAATATTCAAGCCAGCAGAGTATTCGAGAAAAAAATAAACAATGTGTGAGTTCGTGATACCCTCGTAATCAGCAAACTCTTAGCTTTAAAACAAGGCCAATCTCGAAGTAATCGGAATAGTATTAGCTGAGCAGAAATGTGTATGTGTGTGACATTTGTGTGGCTGGTTACCTTGAGCAGCCTAGCGTTCCAAAGGGGCTGCGCCGGCAGAGAGAATAGCTTCTCCACTCCTCCAGTCTCCTTCCACATCATCAGTTTCTTTGTGGGCGGGGCCAGGTCCAGCGTGGTGACGATATCAGAATAGTCGCTCAGCTGCGCGCGGATGGTCTTGCTGTCCAACTCCTTCAGGTTGTCAACGATCAGCTTCCTCTTCCTTTTGGCTTTAGTCTCCTTAACTACACGGACCAAGGGAGAGGGCAACAACGCATGAATGTGTTTACAAAGAGGCAGAGGGAAAAATACACAACGTAGAAAAGACTTTATTACAAACAAGTTCTTCAATTCTTCCTAATATTTAATTACTAAAGTCGGAACTTAAAAGAA
>JAVQIZ010176148.1:0-12511 GCA_036023535.2 Galaxias brevipinnis | reverse complement strand
TGTGTGTGTGTGTGTGTGATGTGCGTGGCTGTTTCTGTGTGTGTTGAAGAGCGGTTCCCATTGGTTCTTAACAACCTACGTTCAGTCCAGCTGTATTTTCATATCACTCCAAGGAGGAGAGAGAGAGAGAGAGAGAGGGAAGGAAATACAAAGACATACAGGGGAACGAGAGGAAAAGGGGAGACCAATAAATATAGGGGAGAGAGGGAAAGACAAAGAAAGAGGATGGATGTGACCCCTCTCTCTCTCTTTCCCTTTCACACTCCCTCCCTCAGTATATCACTATCTATCCATTTCTTCTCTCTCTCTCGCTCTATCTACCGTCTCTCTCTCTCGCTCTCTCTCTCATCTTTCCTACTGCATCCATGTCCTCCTCCTCCTCCTCCTCCTCCTCTCCCTGTAGATGTGTTTTGGAAGTGACAGGGCTAAAATGGAGGAGAGCAAATTATGCGCTGTGGGACTGAGGCAGGAAGCTGTGTGAAATTCAAAATGCACAAGACCTGGTGTGCTCCCCAGTGGACTCTGGAGTGACACACACACACACACACACACACTCACACACAAACACACCACACACACACACACCACACACTCACACACAAACACACCACACACACACACCCACTCACACTCAAACACACCACACACACACCACACACACACACACCACACACGCAGAAACACACCACACACATGCCCAAACACACAAAAACATTCCTACTAGCACACACGTACAAACAGACACGGGCACGAGGCGACAGCGACAGGTTTTGGTCTAAAACGATGGTTGCCGTTTGATAGGGGAGCGTTTAGCGTGGGTGTGTCACGGTGGGACGGCGATCCTTTTCTCCTGATCTGAGGAGGAGCAGGGAGGTGGAGTGGGGAGGAGGAGCAGGGAGGAGAGGGGGGGGGGTATGGGGGGGCAGGGGAGACAGCTTATGTAAACATGAGACTAACTATCTCTTTGGAACGTCCATTTTATTTCTCTCCTGTCCCACCTTCCTTTTCCTCTCTCTCTTCCTCCTCTTCCTCCTCCTCCTCCACCTCCTCTTCAAATCAGTGTGTTCTCTAACAAGATGGCAGTCAAGCTGGGACGCAGCCGTTTTCACTTCAGACAGAGATAAAGTTTGTGTTGTGAGGAGAATGGGAGATTTTAGCCGCTCCCTTTTGGTGTGTGTGTGTGTGTGTGTGCGTGTGCGCACAGCATCTCCAAATATCCCTCGGCCAACCACTGTGTGTGTGTGTGTGTGTGTGTTGGGGAGTGTATATCTGTTTCTAGTGTATATGAGTGTATCATCTGATATTTAATGAATGCTTTGTGCCTTTTATAACCTGAGTGTGTGTGTATAGATGTGTGTATGGTGTGTGTCTAATGATGTGTGTGTTTATTGATGTGTGTGCGTATGTGTTTATTAATGTGTGTGTGTGTGTGTGTGTGTGTGTGTTGTGTGTTTATTGATCTGTGTGTGGATGTGTTTATTAATGGGTGTGTGTGTGTGTGTGTATTGATGTGTGTGCGTATGTGTTTATTAAGGTGTGTGTGTGTTGTGTTTATTGATGTGTGTGCATATGTTTATTAATGTGTGTGTATATGTTGTGGGTGTGTGTTTGTGTGTTGTATGTGTATTGATGTGTGCTTATGTGTTTATTAATGTGTGTGTGTGTGTGTGCAGATCTCTCAGGGTCTTCTCTGCGTCTTCTTCAACCTCGGTGACGGCGACTTCAACCTCACGCTGCCCTCCTATCGCCTCGACAACGGCGAGTGGCACGAGCTGCTGTTGGATCGCCACGACAACGAGGTGACGCTGCGGCTGGACGGCGGCGGGGGTCGCCGGGAGGTCACGGCGTTCAGGGGGAGGAGTCGGGAGATTGCCGTCGACCCTACCGTCGTCATGGTCGGAAACGCCTTCCCCTCGACGACCAACAAGAGCTTCCAGGGTAAACAACAACAACAACAACAACAACACGATACGACACACAGCCAATGAGCGCTGTCCGAGACACACCAGCCCAGTTTCCCTTTGATTTAAAACGAGTATGTATTTATAACTTCTTTTACTTTATTTAATGGATGGGAGGGAGCTTTGGCCAAGAGGAAACCACCTGCATCAAATATCAAATCAATAAAAGTTAAATATAATGGGAGCCGCAATGAGAGCAGAAGCGGAACAATGCATTTTCCTTTAAAGTCGGGAGCAGTTTTTACTTATTTAATATATATATATATATATATATATATATAATAATGTACAAATATAATAACAACAAACAGTTGCCGCAAGCATCTAGATCGAAAATCGCTCGGGGAGGAATTTTTGTTTTTGTTTCATTTGAAGGACTGACTTGAAGGACTGACCTTTGAACTAGCAAGAAGAAAGCCTGCGATACTTCACCCTGACCCCTGGGTCAGGAGGTCGGGGAGGCTGCCGCCTTCGATGCTAAGTGCACACATCCCATAATTGAAGGATTCTGTTCGTCTTCAAAGGCTTTGTCGGAGCCTGTACGGAATGCCAAGTGCTTCGAGAGGAAGGGGGGAGCGAGAGAGGACGAGAGGGAGAGAGAGGGGGAGAAGGAGCGATTAAGGAGGAGAGGAAGGGAGAGGGAGAGAGAGAAGGACCGATTAAGGAGGAGAGGGGGAGAGAGCATGAGGAAAGGAGCAAGAGAAGAGGAGAGAGAGAGAGAGGGGGGGGGAGGAGCGAGGAAGGAGGAGAGGTTAGAGAGAGCGAGGGAAAGAAGCGAGGAGGGGAGGGAGTGAGGCAGGGACAATTTATGGACGGCCAAAGGGATTTGGGGTGGAGGGGAGGGAAGCGAGGGGAGGGCGTGCGAGCCCGGCGTGTCACCAGCGAGAGAGAGAGAGAGCGAGCGAACACGGCTCTCTAATAAAACGCAGGCTCAGATTAGCCCCGTTATCAATTCATAAGCCTCTGTCGACTCAGATTAAGGGGCATTGTATTGGTGATTATGAAAGATTGATGTGTCCCGCTGAATGGCTAATTCCACTAAATGCATCTTTGGTGTTAGAGGGAGGGCATTTGACCTGGGGGAGTGGAGAGGGGGGCTGCAGAAGACATTTAGAGAGAGAGTGTGTGTGTGTGTGTGTGTGTGTGTGTGTTCCCTGGGAGGTTACAGAAGTGAGGGGGAGGAGGGAGCGAGGACAGAAAGGGAACAGATGGATGAAGATGAGCGGAGAAGCCGAGAGAACGACGGGAAGGTGAAAAAAGGACAGAATGCTAGGAAGAGGGCGGGGGAAAAGAGAACGGACGAAAAAGTGGGAGAGAGAGAGTGATAAAAAGCGCCTCTCTCTCTCTCTCTCTCTCTCTAACTGCCAGTGTGAAACGGAGACGTTTAGCCCGAGGCCTAAGCGTGCGCGTTTATGGAATGGGCTTAAAAAGCACTGCCCATAAAGTCTTCGCGTGTGTTTGTGTGTGTTTGTGTGTGCGTGTGTTTGTGGTTTAGCGTGTGTGTGTTATAATAAAATGTAACTTGACAGAGCAACAGTAACAGTAAACAAGGGAGCCATTTTTATGTGCCTGTCGTTCACTGCATGTCTACTTGAGTGCCTGTACTTGGGTATGTGGGGGCGAAGCGCCATTTCTTTAGCATTTGCACTAGAGTGCCTTTTTTTACTTTGTGTGTGTGTGTGTGTGTATGTGTGTGTGTGTGTGTCCTAACCTCTATCCACCTCTCTCCCTGCTCCCCCCTGCAGGTTGCATGAGGGACCTGCGTCTGAACGGTCGCCACATCCCATTGGACAGCCAGCCGCGGGACGGGGTCTCCCAGGTCAGCTCCCAGGGGCTGTCTCCGGGCTGCTCCTCTGAGGCGTGCAAGAGGAACCAGTGCAGCCCCCCGTTCACCTGCGTGGACCTCTGGAGGGTGCACGAGTGCCGGTACGCACGCACACACGCGCACACACACACGCACGCACGCGCACGTAGACCAGGAAGTGTTTACAGCCTTTACCTCTCGACTTTCCGCAAACACTTGGCTCCCCCTCGTCCACCTCACCCTTCTCCCTTTATTCAAGGCCACCCCTCGTCAGTTTCTCCTCTCCTCCTTGTCTGTTTTTGAGAGGGCGGCCATGGGAGTCCTTCCCTGTGTGTCTGTCACACACACACACACACACACACACACGCACACACACGCGCAGAGCCGGCGACGTGATCACAGGTAATTGTGATGGAGGACCCTCCCGTGTCCCACTGAGCCCTTTGTTTGTTTGTCGTCCGCCCACCGCCGCCTCGTCTAATCCCCCCTTCTCTCTCTCTCTCTCTCACACACACACACACACGTTACAAAAACATCGGACTGATCTGCATGCGTGTGTGTGTGTGTGTGTGGTCTTTGTATCAGTAATCAAGGTATTCATCAGCCTGTGAGTCAGAGCGTTAGTTGTACTAATGACAGAGCTGATAAGAGCAGCCGTAGAAATTGGAAAAGGGTGTGTGTGTGTGTCTGTGTGTGTCTGTGTGGGTGCGTGTGTGTTTGCGTTTGTCTATTTGTGTCTGCGTTTGTGTGTGTGTCTACTTGTGCGTGTGTCTGTTTGTGCGTGCGTGCGCAAGTGTTTGTGTGTCTGAGTGTGTCTGCGAGTGTGTGTGTGTGTGTGTGTGTGTGTGTGTGCGTCTAATGATAAAAGAGGACAGGGAAATGAGAAAACATCAGAGGGGTTGATTGAGGGATATTTTCATGCTTCTCACCAGTTGCATGTGAACGTAATGAGAGATAAACGTATCCGGGGGTGTGGGGGGTGGATTTGGGAGGGGGTGGGGGGTGGAGAAGGGGTAGAGGGGTTGTGATTGGTGAGTGTGCAATCCTCCTACACCCTGCCTCTTCACAGCCTTGAAGATATTTATTATGGAAAAAAAAGAAACAGAGAACGTGAGTAAAAACAGAGAGAGCGAGAAAGAGAGAGAGAGAGAGAGAGAGAGAGAGAGAGAGAGAGACGGTAAAAATAGAGAGGCGTCTTTTTTGGGTAGGGAAGTGGCACATTTCAAATGTTGTTTTTTAAGTAATTATCTTTTCTGTTCTGCCCCCCCACCCCCACCCCCACCTTCTCCCTGTCTCTCTGTCATCGCCCCCCCCCGCCCCTCCCCACAGCTGCCCGCCCGGCCACATGATCCGCGTGAACGGCACGCGGCGCTCCTGCGTGTACACGCTGTGCGCCAGCCGACCCTGCCACCACGGCACCTGCGTGGCCCAGTCGCCCTCCAAGTACACCTGCCACTGTCCTCCGGGCCACCGGGGGCGCCGCTGTGAGACCACGCTGGCCATCTACCGCGACGACGTGGGCCTCAGCTTCAGCTCGCTCTTCGCCATCTGCATCTGCTTCATGGCCCTGCTAGGTAGCTACGCCCACTACCTCGTAGTGGACTGGGACTGAGTGCGTGCGGCTGCCATGCCGACCGCCATCGCACTCACGCGCGTGTGTGTGTGTGTGTGTGTGTGTGTGTGTTTCCCCGCGGGGCGACTCCAGCAGAGTGACGCGATGTGACGTGGACATTCTAGGAATCTGGTTTGACCGTTCCTCTTCCGATGATAAAGGGAACGACGGAGGGCTGCGTTTCCTGTAGCTTTTTGTTGTTGTTTACAGTGGTCGTGTTGTCGTTGTTGGTGTTGTTGTGGTCTCTAGCTAGGTTGGAGGTCGGCTAGGCGTAGAAGGACGTAGAGACGTGTGCGTGTTTGTGTGGCCCCACGCCGGGTGATGAAGACGTTGGCGAGGGGGGGTTTCGGACGACCTTTTGATGTGGTCCCCGGAATGTCAATGCGGCCGTCTGTCTCCTGTCTAGACGTCTCCATTTCCGTCTGCCGCTCTCCCATTGGTAGATCTTATAGAGCTGTCTCCTCGTCATTGGTCAGTCAAACAGAGCTCTCTCAATGCCATTGGTCAATCGAGCAGTGATTTCTCGTTCTCATTGGTCAATCTGACCAACCTCTTTTCCAGTGCTCTGATTGGGTTCCCCCTCCAATGTGTCCTCCATGTCTCGTCCTCCTCTCGTTCTCCCCCTTCCATCCTTTCCTCCTCCACCTCTCCTTCTTCTCTACCTCCGTCTCTTTTTCTTGGTCACTCGTTCTCCCCCCTTCCCGCCTTTTGTCCTCCACCTCTCGTTCTCCCCCTCCCTGTCTCTGTTCCATCCGCCTCTCCCTCCCTCCCTTCACGTCTCTCTTCCTCCACCTCTCATTAAGCCCCCCCGCCTTCCCATTCCCCTTTCATCCGACAGTGTTGGTCTGTGATTAAGGCAGAGTCCGACCTTGATGATTAGACACTCGTTTGGGGGTTTAAGTGTTAATGAGTTGATTTGTAGGCCCCCAATGTCCTGTTTACTCAGACCCTCGGCAAACATAGATCAATGCTCCCGGGACTAGGGGGAATTTCAATTGCTCTTCAAGCCGATCCCCGTTCCGAGACGTAAGTAGCGGAGGAAGAGGGAGGGAGAGAAGGAGAAATAAATGTAGATTTTATTTGGCTGGGGCTTCCAGGCGATTTTTGGGGATTTGTATGCTTGCTGTCAGTCCGGTTTGTTTGGAGAGGGTCCAATCTGCGGATAGGACAGGAGAGCAGGGAGGTGCCTGTCTGAATGAGGAGGAAGAGGAGGAGGAGGAGGAGGAGGAAGAGGGATGGTGAGCTGTCTGTTGTCCTTCTCTCCTCGGTGGCCTCTGACTAAAAGTAATAACCCAGGCCCAGCAACAGGACAGGAGACAGGCCAGATGAAGGCTCCTTCATTAAAACTCTTCACTCTTCTCTTTTCACCCCCCCCCCCCCCCCAACCCGTTTGTTGTCGCTTACTTCTTTTATTTTTTTTCTTTACTTTTATTTGCCCCTTGTCATTCACCTGCTTTTCCTCCATTTCAGGGTGCATTTTATTTATTGACACCTGTTCGCCGGGGGAGCGGAGTGGACAGGTTTTGATAGCGGACTAGAGGCAGGATGAATGGGAATAGCCCTAAACCCACAGGAGAGGCCGAGAGCGCTCTCCTCCCACTGATTAGATTGGATTATAAATTACATTTTTTTTTTGTTTTATCTTCCTCCTCTTCTCTTCTCCTCCCTCCACTCCAACGCCCGCGCACCCCTTCTCCGGCCCTTCGCTCTCTTTTTTCTCTCGCCTTCTTTTCTCTCTTCCTCCTCCCCCCACCCCTCCTCTCTCCTGCCTCTCCCTTCGTCACTCAGCTCTCCATCGCTTCGACCTGCTGCTTCTCGAGGACTGTAGATTGCCTCTCCGGCTTTTCACCGAGGAAACAGAAATCACCCACTCTTCCTCTCTACCACTACACTCTCTACCTTGATCCTCTTTTTTTCTCTCCCTTCCTCTCTGCTCCACTTGTGGTCCTTCTCTTACTCTCAATAGGTGTTCTCAAACGATCGTTCCTTCTCCATATCTTTTGAGTATGTCCAGGTGTGTTTAATGGGAATTGTACTGTCGTCACAAGTGGAGGATATATGGTAAACTAAGAGTGTGGTGCAGGATATGCCTTGCGTTTGACATATCTCAGGAGTGTACTTCATCCTCCCACTGACTCTTGTGCTCAAAGATGTGCAACTGGAAGCATTTTCAAATTTCAGAAACAACCTTTTAGGATGAGGACAAACTTATGCCACCCAACAGCAAAATGTTCTTTCTGTTGTGCCCTCCTTTGTTAGTTATAGTGTGAAGTCCTGACATGCCTATGGTTGCAATGGGAGATGGTGAACGGAAGGAAAATGTGTCTGGCTGACTGTTTGGTTTTTAGCAGCCAAAGCCCACTTTGAGTGGGAGATAATGGGAATCTTACTGGGCTCTTTAAATAGAGACCACCAGAGCTGCTTTGAAACCAAAACACATGTTATGGCAAGTGGCATCGACCCTAGTGACGCCACTGAACGCGCGTTTTCTCTTTTCTTAATCAGACATAATAATTTTAAAACCCCGTAATTAAATGTTCTCTTAATGTCTAATGGAATGACGTGCAACAATTAAATCAATTGACTTTAAAATGCGTTTTTTTGAAGTGGGGAAGGGATACGAACTGCCAAGAGAAAGTTTGATGTGCCCACATTTTGTCATGCAAGTACTGTTACAGATTGAAAATATGATATTATTTATTTCCCATTTTGTTGTTCACAACGCATGTCTCCATTCATTTTCCCCACATTCTAATCTCATTGCTATACCCTCTCTGTGTCCGCTTGTTTTTCAAAGTGCCTGTCTTGTTTTCTGCAAAGGAATAATGTACACCTATCAACCTACCCATCTTTGTTTTAACATCATTGCACGTTACAAGTCAATAAAACTCATTTGTCCTTTTTCACGTCCCCCATGTCTCTTTCCGTTGTTTGTTTTTAATTAATGATCTTCAGCGCTGTCAATAATTTCATCCGATTCCATCTGTGTTTGTCTCTAGTGGACGCCACAGTTTTTCTTACAGCTTGTCTGTGTACGTTTAGAATCAGTTAGAATAATTTATCAACGATAATAGATCCCAGTCTGTTTTTTCACTTCCTGTGTCTGAAATGTCTTTGATGACCTTACCTGGATAATCTTCATAATTAATGATGTTTCTAATTCACTGATTATGATGTATATCATCATAAGATTGAATTCTTTATGTCATATGTAGGTCTATTTGCGTTTATGCTACTGCTTTTTAGATAATTAGACTTCGACTCAGTTGGAGTTGAACTCCTTGTGCTCCAGACATGAATCAACCAATCGAATGGAATTAATAGGGGGCAGTCTTTGGATGGGAGACCTATTTCAGCACTTGTCCTCAAGTGATCGAGTATGGCTACAGTAAGTTGCATAATATTTGGCAGATCCGCAAATTTGACGTGCCAAAACGTTCTATTTCACGTCGTAACCTTCAAGTAAGGTGATCTGCTGTTGGTGGCACATCTTTATATTTAGCTTCTGATGTCACAGTTGTCACTGTCCAGTTGGGTAGGCTACTGCAGTGATAGCCTATGCGAGCGCCTAAGCTTTTCTAAAATGTATTCATTACCTAAGCGTTCACCATTAGACCTTGGCAATCCATAATGTTTCTGGTCTAAGTCCATTGTTTACATTTTGCAGTATATTAGTGTAACACATGCTCAATTGTGGGGCAGCGAGAAAATGACCTATCCTACAGTGTACCTACACAATTATTCTCGCTGATTACACATGCTAAGTCGTGGTGTTTTCCGTTTCATAGTGAATAGTTGGTAATGGCATAAGTGTTCCGACTGGACTACCCGTCGGGGTCCAACTCTGTATAGCGCAAGGGATTGTTCTAGCGCTATCATAAATCAGCGAGTCGAGAACACCTGGCACCTTTTACGACGGTCTCCGTGGTAACCTGCTCGGAGGCGAACGCCACAGTACGGAAGCTTAAAGCGCCGAATCTGTGTGTGTGTGTGTGTGTGTGTGTGTGTGTGTGCATATAAAAGGGATAATACAGCCGCCACTTGGTAAAAGGGGAGGGAGGAAAACAGTAAAAACTAAAACAGCAGGGAGGAACTTGCTCTCACCAAAACAGCTAGCTACAAGATAGGCTAGAAGGAGTGAGAGAGAGAGACTTTTGGAAAGAGAACAAAGATTGCAGTCGAACGAAAGGAAAGTGCCTTTGGTCTTCAAAAGCTTGCTCTCATAGGGGTGGAGTGAAGAGGAGAGGGTAATACAACACTGATTAGGAAGTGGCCGTTCGAATCAAGAGCGAACATTGTAGACCTTGAGGCCGTTTCTAGGGGAGTAAGAGTGCGTTGAAAGTACCTGAGACACTACTTAACATTGTACTTTGGACTCTCTCTTTCTCTCCCTTTCCTCCCTCGCCCGTACACACACACACACACAAGCACCCTGCAGAAACATATAGTTAAGGTTTGATGTAGGCTAGTTGCAGTCGGTACATTTTGGTAGAGTTTTGTTGAAATGTGTGTGTATGTGTGTGTTCTCTTCAGAGTTTCTGTGTACACATGTGTGTGCCCGTGCTTGTTTCTTCTTAGTTCAGGGCCAATCCAAGCTGAAGCCTAGCTGTGTGTGTGTGTGTGTGTGTGTGTGTGTGTGTGTGTGTGTGTGTGTGTGTGCGTGCGTGCGTGCGTGCGTGTGCGCGCGCGCGCGCGAGTGCATGCGGGCGCCCGCTCTAGTCAGAGAGCAGGGCCGTCCCATGCTGAGTCCGAGCTGGTTCATATGTTGTTAGATGAGTGAGGTGCATGCTGGGTGTCTGGAGGTTAGCCCGTGCTGTTGAGGCTGGGATCGATAGAACCCACTCCTCAGCAGAGGACAGAGGAGGAGAAGTGAGGATGGGAGGACGAAGGGAAGAAAAACAGAAAAGACTGTGGGGTAATAAAAAAAACAGATAGCCAAGAGTTCTGATGGTGAAGTAATAATATATGGAGAGGAAGATTAAAGTAAAATGGGTTGATACAGAAGAAGAGTAAAAAAGAACGATAGCTAGTTAGAATGCTTCTGTGTGTGTGTGTGTGTGTGTGTGTGTGTGTGTGTGTGTGTGTGTGTGTGTGTGTATGAGTGTGTAAGGAGGGGTGTCCCACGAGGCAAAGTAAACGAGAGGACTCAGTGTTCCGTCTTCAACAAACCTAAGGCGGGAAAAACTACAAACACACACTCACGCAGTCACGCTGTTCCTCTCTGGAGGAGGCTTTTGAACCCGCTCACACTTCTTATACGTCCTGACCTTCCAATCTCTCTCTCTCTCTCTCTCTCTCTCTCTCTCTCACACACACACACACACTGACTGTGGAGGCAGGAGAGGCAGAAGTATGGACCAAATCCAGCCTGTGTGTGTGTGTGTGTGTGTGTGTGTGTGTATGTGTGTGTGTGTGAGAATACAAGCCATTGTATGTATTATTAACTAATACTGAAGTTCTCTGTCAGTAGAGCAAGGTGCACACATTATTCCACCAGTAAATGGGCTTTTATAAGAGCAATTAATGCGTGTTTTCCTGTGTTTTCCTGTATGTGTGTCCGTGTAACATTGGCGGAGACTGAAAGGTCAGGAGAAAAGGGATGTGGATTGAGGTTTTTGTCTATGGATAATGATTTTCCTCTGGGCTTTGCCCCTCGTCAGCAAACTGCCACTTAAAAAAGTGAGTTCACAGATTGAGTCAACATGTATTCAGCTCAAGAGAAGGAAAGTACAAAAAAAAACCTTTACGTGAAACCTATACCAATTATTTTCCCACTCCCCTACTGATTGTTAACTTGAATATGTAGCCTATATGTAGCCTATTTTTTTATGGATAATTTGTATTAATGCACTGAGATATGTATACCTATTTTATAGGTTTAACAGCATTTATCGTTTAAAAATTTCTACGTTTGTTTCTAGACCTGCAAACAAAACTGCATGATAAATGTCCTCCAATAGGCCAATGTCCATATATAACTGAATGTTTACAAAAAACTTAACTTCCTTTCCATTTTGGGGGTTTGAGTTAGAAAAAAACTGTTTAATGAGTTCAGACCTTCTTACAAAGGTCACTCCACCAAATCCGTGTGGATACAGCAAGTAGTTGAAGTGAAGCACAATTTTCTAAAGTTACATTTTTAATCTAAATGTGGACTTTCATTAAAATGATATATGTTGGACAAACATTTTTTTTTTTTTAAATGTCAAGCTATGTCACACCTACACTCCCTCTCCAAAGATCATCATCACCTGATTATTAATTATGGACACCAGTATGGTTCCTCGGTAGTGGAGCATACGTGATGTGTCTTAATTCTCTGGTTTATGGCTGTAGTATGTGTTTATCGTTTTATTAGTTAAACGGTTCTCATGTACCTCTGGAGGTTTATCGAAACCACTGATTCAACAGGCACCTGCATCTCGTTAGGCTTGGCTTTCCCCTTTGGACCTGTTGCCATGGTGACCTGGCTAAACAATAGCCTGTGCATTATTAAAAGTATCTGGTGCTTGCAAAAAAGAACAAAATAGTCGTGGCCATAAACTTACCCGTCTCCAGTAAAGCAACAACCCTTAAGCAGATCCAGGGTTCTCCAATGCTTTGCTCAAAGGCCCAGTGGTGGGCACGGTCGATGTAATACCCCTCTGTGTTCCAGTTGCTGGCAAGACAAACCACACGTCAGCCCCACTCTGTGTCTGTGACCTCAGGGCCAAGCTAGGCATGGGAAACAGGGAGCGGGAGAGGGCCAGGAGGACAGACAGATGGAGAACAATATGGAGAGAGGGAAGAGGATGGAAGGATAGAAAGAAAGAGAGGCAGTTAGTATCTGAGAGGCAGTTAGGTAGTTCTAAATGAGGAGAGTCAAGTGTCAAAAAAGCGAGAGAGGTGGCACATCGATGTTAAGTCAACGCTGCAACGTTGAGGAATGAAAGAAATATGAGTCTGAAAAAAGCGAAACATGAAATGGATCAACAGGATCAATGCAAGAAAATGAACTTCTGCCTCTGTCGTTATTCTTTCTCTCCCCTCATCTCTTTCCCCCTGGCTCTCCCCCCTCTCACTCTGTGTCTCCCTCTCTCTCCCCCCATCTCTTTCCCCCTGACTCTCCCCCCTCTCACTCTGTGTCTCCCTCTC
>JAVQIZ010176147.1:0-11252 GCA_036023535.2 Galaxias brevipinnis | reverse complement strand
TGTCATTTCACCGTTTTACAGGAAAATTAACCACCTTTGTTAAAAGCCCGTCCAACGGGCCCCCCCCCCCCCCCCCCCCCCCCCCGGTCCTCTCTTCCTCTGTGCTCATCTCTCTCTTTTCTCCTCCTTCACTGCATCTAGCCCTCCCCCTCTTTTTCTCTCTCTCGCTCTTTCTCTTCATTGTCATTTGTCCCTGCTACTCAACGCGGAACAAACAATAAACATAAATCGAATGATCTGTGTTCTAGCACCTTAGTCTGAAATAAAAAACCTCCTCTGCAGTGCATCTCTACAGACAGACCAGAGCAGTGGATCTCAGAGCAGCGCAGCAGGCTCTTTCATTCATTTAAGGTGTAAATTAATAATTGCTAGGTTAGAAACCATTAATCAAACACATTTATACAAATGTGAGGAAGGTAGAATTCCCTTTAGGTAATGTGATACATTATTGTATAGTACATTGCTTAATTAATGAAACATCTCTAGAAGTTGGTTAATCAGTACCTGCATAGGTTCATCATGAAACAAATCTATATATCGTAAATACAAAAAGAAGAAGACCACAGAATTGGATGAGGAAAAATGGAGGTGGACTTCATAAGAAGGTTGTTTGGGGACACACAAGATGGCTGACAACTTTGAAATTGACATGTTGTCAAGGGCAACAACCATACTGTTTGTGTTGTTTGAGAAATATAAAATAGGACATCACAATTTGACACTTTGTAGGGGTTAGTTTATTATTATAAATTATTATTATTATTATATATATTATGATGTGGAGAGGAGGTGAGTGTTCCCTGACTATATGATGCCTCTGAGGAAAAGTATTAAGCCTTCGCAGCGTAAATACGATTAAATAATAAACCTTGTGGCATTAGGAGATTTTCTGGTGACGTTATTGACATGTTAAGCTGTTTGTGTGTTTGACAGAGACTAGCCTCACAGCTGAAATGGATATTCTCATTTGTGGTAATTTACCAATCCCGTTTTCTCCTTGATTAGACAATATTAAAAAGAAAATGGAATAACATGGATGAACTGGCAAAAAAACCAAAAACACTTTATCCTCAGACTATAACAGAAATCAGTCGGATATAAATAAATTAAGAATTTGCACTTCAAAACATTGTGAAATCATTCCACCGGGGAGATATGAAAATACACAGAGTGACTTTTAAATTATTTCTTTATTTATATATATTTATTTAGTCATCTCCGTTTGGTTGGTATTCTTTTTAATCATCGTTGTTGCACTTTAGTATTTTTCACTGAAAACAAAGACAGAAAAACAAAAAGAGAGAAAGAGAGCGACACAAAAACATTTGTCAACCAATAGAAAAACAACCTAAGAGTCCAGGAAAAAGAGTAGAAAGCTGACTTAACGTATAAAGAGGAAGAGAAAGAGATGGAGAGAGGGATGACAAAGAGAGGAAGAAAGATAGGACCAGTAGAATTAGCAGGATTGCAGGGGAGGGAGGGAGGGAGGGAGGGGGTCACTCTTCTCATACAACAGATACAGTCGTCACCTTAAACCTGGTTTCTATGACAACGAGAGCCCCACCTGTCCGGAGACATTTCGAACACTGGTTGTAGTAGTTGCTGACCAGGGGCCTACCCAAAGACGAGCTTCAGAAACGCTTCAAGACGTGTGTCTTTTAGGTTAAACTAGCAGTCCCCAAAAACTGGTCTAGGATCAGATTGGGAAGTAATTCCCACTATATTAAAAGGCTATAAGCAAGCAGGAGTCAGGAGGGGAGGCTGATCCCAAACCAGTGATTTGTTATGTCAACTTTCAAAAACCCAGAAGCACATATTAATGTTTGTCTTCGTCAGGCAGGATGCAGTCATCTGCCAGCCGTATCAACCCTGCAGCACAAGTGAACCAGATATGAAACATGATGACGGCTGGATCCTATGTTTAACATCTATCCAGACATTCAAAGATTTGTAACATCAGATTGCATTTCCTATTTTTTTTTTTTTTTTTAAAACAAGCTGTGCCACATGTAGTTTCCTCGTACGGTTCCACGATGATCAGATTCAAAATCCAGAGATGTGGAAACAGAGGGAGGCAGACAACACAAAACTGTGGCGTAGAAATACAAAGGAGTAGAAGGAACAGCAAAGACTCCGTTTTCTCAAAGGTCTCAAATAGTTTGCTGTTGTTTTTTTAATTTTTTTTATTATTAATTTGTTTTTTTTTCAGAAATGAAAACCTGTAAGTGTTCGCCAGTCAGATTGCTGCGGTAAGTGGGTCTGTGTCCCTTCTGCACATTCTACTTCTACGGCCTGACACTCCCTCCCAACAGTCTTTGTAGTCCATCCTCCTATGCCCAATAATGTTCAGGGCAGCCATAAAGACTACAACATCCACAACCCCACTCATTCCTTCAGTCAGTTAAAAATCACTTCCTGGTGTCTCGTTGTCCTTGTAAATAAGGTGGCGGGTCCAACGTCCAACTTAGGCCAGGGATGTGCTCTCCGGGTGATCCATCAAAGTGACAGAGTTGTGGACCCCCCCACCCGGGAGAGATTTGGGGGAAGAGGTAAACAAACAAACAAACAAACATAAAAGGGTGATAGAGCAGTAATAGTTTCCTTCTCGGTTGCTATAGTAACAGGGCTGGAGGGGAAGATTGGGTTGGGAGGAGGGGGCGGCACGTTTGTCATCAGTCAGCCAATCAGTAGCCAACAAGGAGGGGGGCGATGGGTAAATAAGAAAAGGCAAACGAAACGTTGAACGATGTCTTTTGTTTTTCTTTGTCCACCTGTTTCTGAGGACATGTCAGCCGTTCTACAATGTTTACCCTGGTCTCCAGAACCCCCCACCAACCGCCCCTAGCCCATCCACATCTACCACAACACAGGCCCCACAAGCACAGTGACCACAGGCACAACAACATCTATGATCAAAATGATATTAAAAAGCAACAGAAAGTCATTCCTCTCCTCTTTCAAGTGTCTCGATATAGTAATATATAACAATAATAAAAACAAATAAGAACAATATTTTTTTTTTCATGAGGAGAGAAAGCAAAGTCTCTTTCGTCTACATCTGTCCTTTTTTTGGCTAGAAATCTCAATATTAGGAGCATAAAACATACCAAAAAAATTAAAACAAAAACATTTAAGAAGACATCCATAAAAATAAAAAATAAAACAAATAAGCAGAATTAAGGGCCTTCCCAAACACAGCAGCTAAAAAAAAGTTGAAGAAAAGAAAAAAGCTTCAATAAAGGAATTGCAGTTGCGTTCTTTACACGCCAATGCTGTACAGAAGGAAGGGAGAATCTACCCACAATGCAATACACTGTCACTTAGGTGCGGCAGGCAGGAAGTAGGGATGGGTAGAAGCGAGAGAGAAGAAGAAGAGGGAGAGGCAGATGGAATGAAAAAAGAGGAGGAGGGGTTAAACATCATGAGGAAGGGAGACTAAGGGAGCAGAAGGGAAGACAGATCGCTTCAACCAAAAGTGCAGAATTACTTGTAATCAAAAAAATAACTATTACTAAAAACTAGAACGGTTGTCTTCCTTGCAACACAGAAACGTAATTTTTTTTCCTTTAGTACTAACAATAATATTCTTTATAATCATAATAAACATAAAACTTTTTACAGCAAACAGTAAGAACAATAATGATCATCATTTCTACATGAACATTAGCGAAGTCAAAATGAATGAATTCTCAAAAAAAAAAAATAAGAAAACGATGAAAAAAATTAATAAAAAGAAATGAATAAAAGAAGAGAGAGGAAGACAGAGCTGGTTCGTCCTGTGCGATTGTGATGTCACTCAGCTCCATCTCGGGGGGGATGTTTCGGTTAAGCCATGGAGCCCAGCAGAACACCCCTGCAAACCCAATGGAATGGACTGCGCCGAGGGAGCACCCTCTGGGCTCTAAGGTAGCACCCCAGTCAGGAATGGTCCACTGCAGGGCACTGAGGGGGAGGGGGGATGAAACCTCACAAACATCCCCACACACACACATACTATATGAATACTTTGGGTTTGTGGTTATAGCTTGGAGCGGGCTTTGTGTGTGTGTTTGTGTGTGTGTGTGTGCATATTTATGTTTGAAAAAGTATAACTGCTTGTGTGAGTGCCATCGAGGCAAATTAGTTTCTCTCCTGCTATTGCAACGGGAAACAAAAAGAGGCGGGGCTAATGTTTTGTTTCTGGTGAGACAGGAAGGGGCGGGGCTTGCAGAGAGGAAGTGACTGCTGGTAGGCTGGGAGGGGTTAGGGGGCGTGGTGGGACTCCAAAACAGTCTCCTATCCAATCAAGACGGAAGAGAAACAAAATGAAGAGAAACAAAAACCCGCCAATGGCAATGTTTGCTGGATGGCTGGCTATGAAGAGACGCTGGCACTGTTGACCCTTAACCCCTTTGACCCTTCCCCATCCCACCCCCACCCCAACTCATCCTGCCCTTCCTGGGACAGACAGAGAGGTGGATAGCGCCCCCTGTAGACAGAAGATGGAGGTTTGGCGTGACACTGCTCAACTCAACTCAGGCCTGGCAGCTAGATGGATCATCTCAATACACCGCATACTGCTCTGGAAGAGAGATGGAGAGAGAAAGAGGAAAGAGAGAGAGAGAGAGGAGGAGGGTGGGGGGGTACAAAGAGAAAGAGAGTGATGAAGATGAGGGAGGGTGAGACACAAAACAGAAGGGTCATGATTGAAAGATCATTGAGAATTACTATTGCTCTAATAGGTCAAGTGGTGAGGTAACCATCAGCGTGTGTGTGTGTGTGTGTGTGTGTGTGTGTCTATACTACTGTGTGTGTCTATACAGTACTGAAAGTGTGTGTGTCTGTCCTCGACCCCAGCCTGCTCCATGCTGTACTGCAGGTCAGGGTGTGTGTGTGTGTGTGTGTGTGAGTGTGTGTACCTGTCCTAGACCCCAGCCTGCTCCATGCTGTACTGCCGGTCAGGGTGTGTGTGTGTGTGTGTGTGTGTGTGTGTGTGTGTGTGTGTACCTGTCCTAGACCCCAGCCTGCTCCATGCTGTACTGCAGGTCAGGAGGTTTGTAGCTGAGCAGCATGTCACTGGTACAGGAGGAGGGGTAACACGAGGGGGGGTGGAGCTCCCCTTCCACGTCACACACTGTCGGAACACACACACGGTATTAACACGCCGTGAAGAGAGACACACACACACACACACACACACACACACAGATCTCACTATAGGAACACACTTGTTTTAACAATCAACATACAGTGTGTGTGTGTGTGTTTTTTTTCTACTTACCCAACTGTTCCCTCTGTTGCAGCTGCTGGCTTCCTGTCAGCGATGATTGGCTGAGGATATCCGACATGCGGGCGGAGCTCAGGGCCTTCCCAGCCAATAGGCTCATCCCTGACATAGGCTCCGCCTGGTCCTGTGCAGGAAGTGACCAAATAAGAGCGTGTGTTCAGACCAGGGTAAAGCAGGCCAGTGTAGACGCACATAGGCCAGGTTTAGTCCTGAGATGCTCAAGTTGGACTCACATCGGACAACATTTGTGTGCAGCTCAGAGAAACAACAACATCTACACAGGTGTTTGGCCTGCTTGACCTAACTTAGCCCTGTGGTGTAACTCTGCCTCGCCTAGAGCTACTCACACTTGTTTTATCCCAATGGTGGTGTAAAGCAGGCTAGTGTAGAGGCACATAGGCCATGTTTAGCCCTGGTAGGCCATGGCCTGACTCGCATGGGCCTTGTTTAGCCCTATTATGCCATGGCCTGACTCACATGGGCCTTGTTTAGCCCTGGTATGCCATGGCCTGACTCGCATGGGCCATGTTTAGCCCTGGTATGCCATGGCCTGACTCACATAGGCCTTGTTTAGCCCTGGTATGTCCTGTTTTGACTCACATAGGCCTTGTTTAGCCCTGGTATGTCCTGTTTTGACTCACATAGGTCTTGTTTAGCACTGTTTGGTGATGCCTTGTAAACCATGCTAGCGTAGTCCTCACATAATCCCGTTTGGCCATTTTTCAGTATAAAGCAGGATAATGTAGACTCATACAAGTGTGCTTAGCCCTGTTTGGCCCTATTTGGTCTTGTTTTGACTCACATAGCCCTGTCTGGCCCTGTTTTGACTCACATAGGCCCTGTCTGGCCCTGTTTGGCCTTGTGTTGACTCACATAGGCCCTGTCTGGCCCTGTTTGGCCTTGTTTTGACTCACATAGGCCCTGTCTGGCCCTGTTTTGACTCACATAGGCCCTGTCTGGCCCTGTTTGGCCCTGTTTTGACTCACATAGGCCCTGTCTGGCCCTGTTTGGACCTGTCTGGCCCAGTTTGGTCCTGTTTTGACTCACATAGGCGTCGTCACAGGTCTGGATGGTGTGGTGGCGCTGTAGCTGCCCTCTCTGCCTGTAGCTTTCCTGAGGACCCCTGGAGTATCCCACACCATTATGGTCAGGCACATCCATGGCCTGCCCCACTGGGGTCCTGCAGTCCACATGTTCGTTGTCTGGTGAAGGAGAAGGAGATGAGTATCTTCATTTAACAGGCAAACAGCAAATATAATTCTGTTACAGAACCCGGACTCTAGTGAAAACACTGTCCTCAAGTAAATATAAACAATCTGTCACATCCTCTCTGCCAGTATACTTCATTTGCAAGTATCATATAAAAAACTGTCAGCAACTCAAACATTGTAAATCGTTTTTTTCCCTCAATATTGGTATTATTTGTCAAACATTACAGTAGGACCATTGTTTAAGAATATCACACGCCACAGTAAGACAGTAGTTGGTTGGTACAACAAGCAGGACCTGGGTATTCTGATGACCTCTCACCTCTCGCTGCGGACGCGCTCCTCATATACTGCCGGTGTGTGGGCGAGGTGTAAGGAGGAGTCCCTCCCCTAGGGGGAGCCAGCATCTCGTGTCCGTCCCCAGAGTCCCCTGCCTTGGCCAGAAGAAGCCCCTCGTGGGCGTGGTGGAGGTGGTGATACCCTGGATGTCCACCGGGGGGCGACTGGTCGTCTTCCTCCATGCTCTCAGAGTGGGGCAGACTCGGTGGACCTTGTCCCGGTCCCTGAGGGTCCTGGGGCCGCACCTGGAGGAGGTGGGGGTGGTGGTAGTGTGGAGGAGCGGCGCTCACGGAGGAGCAGCCCCCCTCTAGGCTCTCCCCCTGGCTGAGCTGGCGGAGGAGGAGCAGCTGTCCATAGTCCTGGGGGGCGGTGGGGGGCACGGCAGAGGCGGCAGCGGCGGCAGAGCTGGGGGAAGCGGAGGAGGAAGAGGAGGAGGAGGGCGCAGGGCGGGGGCTGTGCCTCTTCAGCAGGGCGGCCAAGTCCTGGGGAGGCAGGCGGGGGTCGTGTCCCGTCAGAGAGTGCCTCGGGGACAGCAGACCCTGGAGGGTGGGGGTCACGTGCTGCTGGGGCCGGTACTCCAGAGGGGTAGGGGAGAGCAGGGCCTGTTGTAACGCTGAGGGGGCGCCGTAGCCCGTTACCCCACCGCCACCCTGCTGGTAGGCCTCCAGGCCCGGCACGTTGAGGGAAGCCTGGAGGTACGGGTTGTAGGACCCCACCACGCCTGAGGGGCCCCTGGGGGACGAGGCAGTGGGGTCGCCCCCCACGGAGAAGAGGTGGGGGTTAAACTGGGCCTGGTCGTAGGCCGAAGTGAAACGACCCAGACTGCGACTAGAGGAGGGGGAGATAGGAGAGGGAGAGACAGAGGGAGGGAGGGAGGGACACACAAAGGGAGGGACAGAGGAGAGGACAGGTAAAAGGGGAGAGAGGGAGATAGGAGAGGGAGAGACAGAGAGAGGGAGGGACACACAAAGGGAGAGACAGAGAGAGACAGCAGGGGTGTTTGTGGGGGGGGGGTATGGGGAGGAGAAGAAGAGCGGAGTCAGACACATATTTGCTAGTAACAGTCTAGACATCATCTAACACAAAGCAGTATTTTTCTATGGTTTCTATGGTCAACAGGTGGGGACCAAATATCTTTAAAAATGTGCTACACAATGTTTCTCAAAGTCTTTGGCTCACAATACTCCGATTCTTTGATGATTTTAATCGTACATTTTTCTTTTTTTTTTTTTTCTTTAAATATTGCTGTTTGTGACTAGAATCCCAAGAAAACCTTTAATTTTCAGGTATTTCGTACATTTCATAAAATTCTGTTGCCACGGAAATAATTTCAAACCACTACTTTGAGAATCAGTGTGTTACAGAATGAAACCATATTGTATGCGAACAGACACACCAACAGGAAAAGCTGACATAGCAGGTAACAGATGGAAGAGAAAATGGGGACATGTTTTGGATTTGACAAATTAGGGAAAAGTTGAAATAGTAGGTAACAGACAGAAGACAAAAAGTGGACATAATGTCTCGGGGTCTGACAGGACAGTGAGTGAGGTAGGGTGAGGACGAAGAGAGCCTGTTGAAGTGGGAAGAGAGCGGCACTTCAGCAGTTGCCCTTGACAACGGGCTTTTTAGCAGGACAGTGGCCATCTTGGATTTGAAACAAAACGTTTTGTTCATTGTAACTCCCCTTTTAACAGGGAGGGGATCCCTTCAAACATTAGTCTATGTTTCCCTGTACATCCCGCTCGGTTAGGAGCAGTTGGGACGACGGTCTCTATGTAGACTAGTGGCCCCTTCGACACTGACCTGGGACCTGCTGCTCCTTTACTCAATGTCCAAATGTCCCAGGACCATGACAGCTGTGGTCTAAAATCTGACCCTAGGACAGTGTGAAGGGGCGTCGTTACCAGGGTAACCTACTGCTTTGCTGAGCTGGTAGCACTACTACTTTCACTATGGACCTCCACCACTTACTTCCTACCGTACACTCAGCCAATCAGTGTGGAGGGTTCACGGATGATGTCATCTCTCCATTGTAGCTTTGGGTTTATTTTTATTGTTTTTCCAAAAATAAAACAAAAATATCCTTGGTGTAAAGAAACAAGTCCCACATGTACCACAGGCAGGTTTGGCTGGTAATTCTGACTTTAAAGCCTCGTTTGGCCATTGTTATTTGTATTGTATCAAGTGCAGAAGGCCTATGGGCCATTAAGGGGCTCATTGGAGACAGAATGTTTTATTGAGGATGACAGCAGATGTCAGCACTCAAAACCGGTTTAATTCATGTTGGGTAAAAGCTAGTCTGTCATTAAAACAAATACAAGAGAACAAATAATGGCTAGAACTGAGATTTTAAAGAAAAATAAAACAATAAAACAAGTGAAAATGGTCCAAGAATAATGACCAAAATTAAAAAGAACTATCTAAAAAACACAAAATAAGCAAAGGAGAAAATTGAACAAAGCAAAGTCCGTAGTTGTTAGGGTAAGATAAGATGCGTTAGGTGTCAGTCAGGAGACGTGGCAGAGGGGTGGAGTGAAGAGGACCACGATGATGATGTTATGGTAACATAAGGTGCGTTAGGTGTCTGTCAGGAGACGTGGCAGAGGGGTGGAGTGATGAGGACGGCAACGACGACGATGATGGTGATGATGATGATGAAGATGATGATGAAGATGACTGACGGTGGGGAGGAAGAGGCGGATGGGGTCACCTGTGAGTCTCGGCGTTGTCGGCACTAAGCTGCTTCCCGAGGACGCGGTGACCACACGGTGTGGACAGGAAACTGCCATGTCGCGCCGCCATGGCACCCAGCTCCACTTCCTGTACCTGGATGGTCACCTGACCAGAGCAGAGCCATATATAAAAATCATCAAACTCACAAAATGATTGTGTTTGGAACTTAAATCCTAATGTTCTCAGTGTTTGTATTGACGAATCAAATTCTGCACTGAAACAAAAACTTCTACTTTGCTAACAACCTATCTCAGTGCTCAAAAAACCCCAAAAGATTTAAAACCTAAAAAGAAAACTGAATTTTAAAGCATACTGGTTGGTTCACCTGCTGCTGCTGAGGCACGCCCTGGGCCAATGGGACGCCAGCGCGGCCTGACACAGCCTGCTGATTGGGTGCTAAGCCTCGGGGGAGGGACGAGGGAGGAGGGCTGGCGCTTTGAGTCTGGTAGTACTGCACTGGTGAAGGACCTCCTAGAGGGAGTGCAGGAGGAGGTGAAAGAAAAGCAAAGTAGAGGAGGAAGAGAGAAAAGGAGGTCAGACCACACGCAGGGGGTGAAGTAAATGTCACATGGCATGAAAAATGTAAACAAATCAAGCAATCGTAGCGAAGGCGGGGATAAACCACCATCCAGCCTCAGAAACAGAGTGGTTACTACACTGTGAGACCAGCCTTCATCTCACAGGACATACGAGACTTCTAATAGCTTACAACTCAAATAACTCATAAGCCTGCTGGACTTTTGATTGGTTAACAATCGGTTCTATTCGTCTCCATAGTAACGGATAAGTGAAAAGGGTCTGCACCACTAGAGATTCAGAAGAGGTTTAATTTGATCTAAAAGATCTAGAACAACAGTTCTGCTGCTGTTGCCATAGGCTGGTGACACAGACAGAAGGCTAAGGGGTTCTGGGTATTGTAGTACTGACCGTGTCCTTGCATCATGGCCGCAGAGCCAGGCGGAGGGCTCTGATTGGACTGTCTGAAGAGGTGGTTGCTGGGATGTGTAGGCGGGGGGCTGGAAGGTTGGATGTGCAACCTCGAAAAGAGAGGAGAGGGCACACAAAATAATTATATGAGAGTCAAATGTTTTTCAAATCACAATGACAAATCTTAAGCAGTGTGTGTGTGTGTGTGTGTGTGTGTGAGCAGCAACTGATTAGTTAAATCTTAGATCAATACATATAACGTATTAAAAGTCACAGATTCAAAGAAACGGCAGATAAGTAATAACTTTAACATCAACATTCAGGACTCAGTTTGACCTACTTAAGTCACAGGGAACAGAAGCACAAAGAGAGATGCACCCACAGCAAAACTTTGATGTTTGTAAACAGAATATTTTATATATATATCAATACAATTACTACATAAGAGAGGACACATGTCCGTGCACTCACCTCTGGAGCTGGTGGGTGAGGTGGCCAGGCTGGCTGTCCCCATGTCCCAAAGACAGAGCCTGTTGGTGGGGAAAAGACAAACGACGTAGGGGGTCACAAGTGTGTTTCTGGATGAACCTCTCGCACACATCAACAGTGAAGAAAGTCGAGGTCGGGGTCAACCAGTGGTCATTCAAACAGACCTTGTGTGTGTGTGTGTGTGTGTGTGTACCTGGATCTGGTGGTGTAGGCTCTGCTGCTCTTGCTGTTACAGTTTGTGTTGCTGTTGTGTGTGTGTGTGTGTGTGTGTGTGTGTGTGTGTGTGT